>JACAXG010000022.1:6431889-6649678 GCA_018881555.1 Amblyornis subalaris
GGAAGGAAGGAAGGAAGGAAGGAAGGAAGGAAGGAAGGAAGGAAGGAAGGAAGGAAGGAAGGAAGGGAGGAGGAGGCTCTGCTCATCTTGACATTTCACCAGATGAGAAGACAACATGGCCATGCACAACTTGCACCGCTCTCCTTGCTTCTTCTGATGGGTTTCTATCAATAGACTCACATCTGAGAATCATGGACAAAGAGAAAAGCAGGCCTTTGCAGATTGATCCCACCAAACCAGCAGAGGCACAAGAGTTAGCTCTAGTCTGAATTTAATCAGCCAGTCTCCCAGGAGTCAGTGGAGAGAGGCACCTTCACAGGGCAATTCAGAGAAGGAATCCGACTGCAAGGGCAGCATTAACCTTTATGACTGTTCTCCCTTTGCCAAGTGTCAAAGGGATCAATTCATAGCTGAGTGGAGAAGACTTATACTGGCTAAGAAGCAGTCCCAGTATCAATAAAACTACCACAGTGTGTTCTCTGTATCACAAAACTGCCATATGTCTCCACTTATGGGGATTGGGCATGGAGACTGTGGAGGGAATTGCTTTTCTGGGCAGGTTAAAGTAACAAAAAGCGAGCCGCTCTGCAGCCATTAATCTCCCTAAAGCCCATAGTCTCAGTCCTCCTGTGCTGTACTCGGTGCTATGCTTCATTATGGAGTCTTTAAACACCTCCGCTAAAGAGAGAGAAAGTAATTTAAAAAGAAAACACAGCTTTGACTCCTTTAGTTGGATTTTTGGAGGAGTAAGGTTTCTCTTGGGTTAAACTTATTATATTTTTCTAATTTTGTTTATATTGTGTTACAAAGCTCAAGTGCTRTCGAGTAGACACCCAAAAAGAATGCCCAACACTGGAATATTTAATGAATCAAGATAAATTAAGGTATTTAAAATAGTCAGTTTTAAGTGTTAGAGCATTTTTGTTCTTTTTGTTTTTCATCCAAATCCAGAATTCCTATTTTCAATTTAGTAATAAAGTCTGATGGTCTTTCTCTTATTTTTAATAATAGTATAACTTACAGTACTTTAGGAACTACAGCTTCAAGAAGAAAACATAAATGAATGCTTATAGTATAAAAAACACTTTTATTTAATACCGTGGAGGTTTGGAGGGGGGTTGTTTGGGCCTTTTTGATCATCAAGAGGTATCCAATAACAATTTTCTTTATTTTAATTATGTCTGGAATATACTTCTTCTTGTAAAGAAAACACACAGTTATTTAACATGCAGATCTTAGCTCAGGGTTTTGAAGCAGTCTGGTGGGCTAGGACACATGCTCTATATTTCCATTCATTTGCTCATAGAAGTTTGTCAGGAATCCCCAGATACCTTTGAATAATCTCAACTTTCTGTTGTGATTTTTCCTGTCCTTATCAAAATAATATTATAAATACATTTGCGGAGCTCTTGGTGGAGAAAAGATACACTGTTTCCGATTGTTACTTCACTGCTGTAAATCAACATAGTGCCACTTACATCAGCCAAGCTACTATTTACCCCAGCCGAACGTCTCCTCCTTCAGTTCTAATATTAACTCAGTTAAAAATAGTAGTTTTATATTTAAACCTCTGCTTCCTGAAGTGACAGTAGGTGGGCCAACTTGTAACATGATCAACATTTGCAGCATTATCTCTCCTGGAATATGTTTATGTCAGCTCCTAACAGTCAAAACATAATGGCTCTTAGGAATTCCCATTGCTTCAATTTTTACAAAAAAAGGCAATATTAATTAATGAATAGAAAATATGGGCCCTGATACAGCGTGCATACACGTGTATAAGTAGCATACAACATAAAATTTTTGGCATCTTGTTAGGCAACCCATTCGCTGAAGCAGGACTTTTGGGAAGGGGTGGTGTGCTGGTGTTATATATGGGGAGTAGCAATAGTGAGGTGGGGGACCAGAGAGTCCTGTTGTCAATGCATAACTTGTGATTTAGTGCAAAGTTTAGTTTTATAATAAACTTAGAGGTATTTGAGCTGCCCAGAGACGTTTTAGATGCCCAAGCTTATTTAAGAGACTGGCAGAGAAGATGCAGGATTTGCAGGAAACCCATGTCTTTCTGGACAGCAGCTGAAGGACAATCAGAATAACTAGGGCATCTCTAGTGGCACTGGACAGTTTGATGTGGACAGCTGTGCTGGGCTGCATCTTACATCTGCAGTCACAGTTTTTCAAGCTATTTTTTGCTAACACTGAGGGGCATGCTAATTGTGACCTCTCAGAAACTGTTGGCCCTTAGCAAGATCATACACTGACTCATTTTCTCTGCTGTGCCACATATTATATTAGTGAGTGTTGTCACTAAACTGAGTGACATTACCCAGTATGTCTCATGGTAAACTTATATATAGATTTAAGTACCTCTAAAATTGAGAGTTGTCTTCAAGTCCCCTTTAAATATAGAGCTGCTAAAAAAAGTGCCTGGGACATTACTAAGTTAAGTTTAAAGTGTCTGAACAATATGCACTGTGGGACTGAGATGGTAGTTTTGTTGATGTATGTTGAAACAATTGGACTTTTCCAGGTGTCAGACACAGGAGTGTCTCTCCTATTTCTTTTCCAAAAAAACCAAAAGTTTTTTGTTTCCAAAAAAACAAAAAACTTTTAAGTCTGTAAAAGTTACAATATTTTAGTGATATCTTAAAATAAATAAATATGCTTTATTACTAGCATTAAGCATGAAATATAGTCAGAARAAGGAAAAAAAATGTAGAAGGTTTGTCCTGTGAAAAACATATTTTCTTTTTCTCCAGGATTAAATATTTGTGCATACTAACTTAGGTCCAGTTTCATTCCATTCAGCTTGCAGCACCTCATATTTGATGTACTCCTTATCCAGTCTTTGAGACCACATCTAATGTGTGAAGCCACCAGTGGCTAGTGTCATGCTATGTATATCTTGGGCAGGAAAAGCCTGGAACGTGCTATAACTCTGTTGGTAGGGAAATCAAAGCATGGGAAGCAGCSTGGACATGGCTGTCCTGTAGATATGAAGGTAGATATCTGTTTTTCCATATCAATGCAGACATTAAAGACTGGTACCAGTTATTGTCTGATGTGAAGGTAGCCTGGCTTCTGATGTAGGTACTGTGGTAGATAGAGGGAATCTGAGTCTTGGAACTTATAAGGGATCCTACATGTACAATCGTGACAGCTGACATGTGAACAACCTTTACAAATCCATGCCAGTCTTGTCTGACACTCAACACCTGGCTCCTTTCCTATAGTGAGAATGGCTGGACCATCGCAGTGGCGCACTGATTTTTGTGGATGGTGAACACAGAAAGGGAATTGAGAAGAGGCCACCCGAGTTGTTCTGACAGATGACTTCAGTGTTTTCTATTCTTAGACAGATGAGGATCTGAAATATGTAAGTACACTATCATTGTTTTTTAGATTTATTTGTAAAGATGAGTCAAATAAGTAAAACTCTATCATGGGTGTGGTATTTGGACATCTACAATTTTCTTTTGATGTGTGTTTATATTTAAGTGGAGTTGATAAATCAAGCTTTTCCTCATGATATTTTAAGCACCATTATTTGTCTCCATCCGTGGTTTTTTTTAAAGAAATGAAAAGAGCAAAACCCATGAAATAATATTTGCRGTGTCGTTTTAAATTTATTGCCTAATAAATAGTGATCACTTGGAAAATCCGTTTTTTTCTGTATTGTTAACAAGAGATTTAACCAAGAGATTATCTGAATCAAGATAAGAAATGATCCTAGATTCCTGAAGCTTGAATAAATGATATTGTCAATGTTAATGTGCTTGTCTGGAAGTTCATTTGAAATATCAGAAATAACCTAAATATAATTTCATGGCAGCTCATATACTACTTAGCATAATTGATTGCTTACCACAGAACCCCCATTCCCTGTGTTTTACCAGCATTTCCAACTTACCAAATACCTACCAACACTCAGCTATTTACTCTTGCACACTCCCAGTACAAGTAAAGATAACACTTATTTTTTTCCCACCAAATAAACTGTATGCTGAATTCCAGCTTTATCTTGACTGCCACCAACACTTTTGCTGAATGAGAGCAACCAAAATATCGTGTGGATCTACTGCTTCTGACTCATCTAATGATGCTGCGTAAGGTGCCTCTTAGAACTGTATTATCCCCCATAAAAAAATAGTTGTGTGCAACAGTTAATAAGTAGAACATGTCAGCTGCAGAATGCTGTAGCTCAGTTTTACAAATGAATGTCCATCCCAAAGTATTTCAAAGAGAAGGAAAGAAATTTGAAATGTTCTTACAGTTCTACATACACCAAGACTTTAACTAGCCATAGACAAAGTTTTAGAAACACCATTGAGTTTATTTCTACAACTTGAAGTCAGGAACACGGTACTTCAAAGTACAGAAACAAATCAACAAGATCTGTAATGGCCTGACTTGTAAGGACGAGGCTGAGTCCTGTGACATTTCTGGTTTTGGAATGCATCACAGGAGAATATCTTTACTCGGATTGGTTCAAAGCATAGCATTATGTCTCAAGAATATACTGATTCTCCTTTAGTTTTGAGCAATAGAATGTATGCTTGTTTTCTTCCCCTGGTCCAGGTTATAAGATGTATTTCAGATTATTGTGTTTGTATGGTGATGAGATTACCCTGAATTCTTGCAGCTTTGGGCAAGTTTTTGAAAATACACATTGTACCAGTGACACACAGATTGTTCTTGATATGTCTGTATTAAAATAATTGTATTTTAAGGAATATTTAGCTGACTGATTTGGTAGACATTGGTATAAYGATAGTGCCATTATATCAAGTCTCTTGTTCTTCTGGAGGTTCCAGGAGGTATTGCAATAAAGCTATAGCCTAGGCATCTTCACTGTATTAAAGGGAGAAAGCAAGGGTTTTCAGGACAAATGAAAAGTGGTGAGGCAATAGTAGAGCTCTGGGATTTCCTTTCAGAAAAGAAAATAAAACCCTTCTGAGTGGAAAAGTGAAACTGTTGGACATTTTTGCAGATATGCAAAGGACGCTGATGCTAGCATGAAATATCTGCATATCTCCAGATAGGAGCTTTTGTATCATAATTTGTTCAGCAGCTATCAAAATAGCTTATTCCTGGAAGAGAAAGTCCTCAAAAGTATGGGGACTTTCTTAAAAGGAAGAATAAAAACTCAGTTGCCACAAATTGTACTTTTTAAAAGAGACCTATCAACCTAACCTAGACTTTCTGACACCTATGGAAACAAGCCAAGATTATATTAAAAAGTGGTATTGTGCTAGGGATAACCATGCCCTGTCAGATCTATTGCATATACCCTGCTGTGTGCATGGATATTTATGGATATGTCTATACAACATATAAAATCAAGGGGAAAAAAAACAACTTATGGGAAAGTGTGCTAATATCTAGTTGTCCATGGCTAAAAGATAAAGCATGAATGCATTGTCCTGGCAAATGAAAGTGAAGGACATAAATGAAAGGTTATTCCCATAGTAACTCAGTAGTTCAAGGACATTTATCAGTACTACGTATCTGCTGGAAAAGAGTGGATGGGGGATTCATTCATCTTAGTTCCCTCTGGTTGCTATCTGCTAGTAAATCGCATCCATTGCTACAGGTATAGGGAGCCCTGACAGCTGGGAAGAGTTTGAGTTATTTGAACCGTACATCTCTCCACATGTCATCAGGATGGGGATTTCCATTTGAAATTGGAATTGGTTTACAACCTTGCAGAGATGCACAAGAGTAATAAATGGATCTTATCAGTATGTCTGGCCAGTTTTGAGTTTCTGCAGAAACATTGCCACATAAGGATCTCCTCTGAGGTACTCAGATATCAGTGTGATTAGCCTGGCAGACAGACCTCTATATTGGGAAAGCAAGGTCAGTGCTCCTGGGACAATAGGAGACATAAAGATTCAATAATAATACCTTATTATTCTATTAAATGATATCTGCAGAGCACTTCAAAATCATTATATGAAGGACAAAGGATGCTATATATACAAAGGGGTAAAGGCTGATGTTTCTACAGTGCATGTAATTAACAGAATTTCATGCAAGTCTGGCCTTTGGAAGAAAAATAATCTTTGGTTGCACACTGGGCATGTTGAACTTCCGTAATAAACCCAGGGAACCACTGTAAGGCATATACAAAATCTAGGCTATTGTTTTGCTGGTGCCATGTCCTCAAAGACCACAAGGTTTAAAGATCTGTTAGTACAAGTTAGGGGGTTTCTGGAGACAAGAAACAGCTTCGGTATTCAATCATTTTTATTTTTGGTGCTTCTCAAGCCATTGGACCTCTTGACCTAGCTGAATTTTGGTGAGCAGATAGAATATGTCTAGGTAGAAATACCCTCCCTGAGCCAGTTTATTGGAGGTGCTGTGGTTCCTCTTGTTAAGAGGTGGTCAAATGAACACTAGTTAGCCTGGGTTTTATTGGTTTCTACTAAGAAATTGACATTTTCTCCTGACACTTCTTGCAGTCCTTCAAATTACCCAGACTGCAAATTAACACACTACAAAATAAAGCCACTTATTGCTACATGTCAGGGTTCATCCCTATTGTTATGCAAAGAGGACATAGGAGATGATCAGAAATGATAACCTGACCATGACCTTGTTTCACACATTGTACCCCACATGGTTTGTTCTCTCTGTGATCACATTTGACTTTTGGATCCTGCTCTGCAGTCAAGAGTTAAGGGCAATGGTGTTTCCCAGTGTGGAGAACACAGGGCTGAGATGTGGTAATCTTATATCTACTCTGGATTTGCAAGGGTTTGATAGATTATATCAGTCTATCCCACCCATTTATACAATGAAATTAATGAGATTGCCCGATATTCATAAAGGACAATGAGATAAATAGAATAAAAATACCCCTTAGCCGTTGCATGGGTTTATTATATATTTTTTCCCTTGATGATGCACTCTTTCCAGAAAATGGGCCCAGAATGGGAATAGGTGATAGACTCTTGCAGCCTCCACTGTGCAAATTAATTTCCAGCACCCTGTCCTTAAGTTGAAACTATAGAAGTACAGTACCTGTCTCATTAGATATAGATCATTTCTACAATGAATGGTTGGCATTGCTGCATGATAATTTATCAGGATTTGGGAAAGGCATAGAATTCCAGAAAACTGGCAAATAAAGCTGATTTTGTTTTTAGAGGTGGGACAAGAGAAGACATATTTGCTGATGTGCGTGATAATTTTTACGTTAGACATAAACCTGTTGGGAGAACTACACTGTGAAGTGAGGCATAGTACTCTCCTAGAAACCAAAAACATCTTTAGAAATTGAATAGTTATAATGTAATTTAAAGACTGACACTGTGGTAGCTTCAGGTTTGAAGTCACTATCAGTGACTTCAATCTGTGAGAGGATAAATTGTGTAATAGGTGCAAAGTGGTTGAAAAAGAAAAAATGGCAAACAAATATTATGAAAATTTTCCACATGAAGGTAATCAGATGTTTGGACAGGTTGACCAGGAAAGTTGGGTAATGTCTATCCATGGTGACTTTCAAATAGTAGGACAAGTTCTTGAACCACCTGATCTATTTGGACCTGCTTTTGAGATGGAGGTTTGACTACAGATCTCCAGAGGTGCTGGTCGAACCTGAATTATTTTGTGATTCTAAGAAGAAAGGCCATCAAAGGTGAAAGTTCAAATTAGAATCTGGAAAGATCATCTTGGTCATTATCCAAAGTCATCTCTATAGCTATGGATGTCTTAGTGGAGCAGGGTGGTTTTCTATTTGCCTGTTTTCAAGAGTGAAGTACACGGCCACCTTCTCTGACAGCCCTTTGAAACAGCATGAGGAGAGGTCAGGTGAATTTGCTGACACTCATGTTTAGCTTCAGCTAAATATTAGCTGAAGTTCCCTTTCTCCAAGTCATCACTTTTATAGTGGGGATTTAGCATTGTCTTTTCTGCACTAGATATACCCATGTAAAGCAGTGGGATGAGATTCCTGGCTGGAGACTTTCCCATCCTTGCAAGTTCCCTTCATATGTAATGTCATTGCAGCTGCTGTACGTGATCAGTGAAAGGAACTGTTATCAGTCACTTCAGAATATCCCCCTTAAGGAGGAGGTTAATCCTTCTGGGTCCTCGACTCAGGCTGTTCATAACAGCGATATGATGGACACAGTAGGCAAATCCAAACTGCTTGAGGGGTCAAGATATGGGCCAAATGGCTCCTCCCATTTTTAAATTTTCCTCCTAAAAAGCGCTGTGATTTGTTTCAACATGAAGCAAGACTGCCAGCCAACAGATAGGTCATACAGACAACACTTACATACTCTTTGGAATTCTCCTATCATCTGCTCCCACCTTTCTCATCTCCACTCAGTCCTATCCCTTTATCCTTGCTTCCTTTTCCTACCTGGGATGTGAGTGGGGGAAGCACATTTTTCTGTTTGTCTCCTTGTTTCTGCACAAAAAGAAGGCAGGATTGTAGGTAGGAAATCATTAGTGTGTGTATCGGGACTGAGGTTTCTGAAGAAGGCTACATAATATCCATTATGTCTATCCTGTCCTCACAGGTAACTCTGCATTGGGCCGGAATAGCAATTTCAGGCTTTTTAACCCTCACAACAGTAGGATTCCTGAATTGTGTATTCTTCTCAGGTTTTCCTGAAGTTCGATCTAGGTAGTCAAACTGGTCTTCTCTTGGCCACCACTCTGTTGCACACTGTCCTCCCTGTACCTAGATCTGTGCCATTGTAGGTGACTCCAGCTGCTGTGGCTCTGTGAGATGCTCCTTGAAAGGTTTTCTCCTGCCTCTCCCAATCCACACCTGCTGCATGAGTCTCAGTTCACCATATTTTGGTAAAACTTCCACAAATGTGGGGTGAAGGGTGTTTGTGGCAARGGATTATCTGAGCCACAATCTTCTGCTGTGTCAACTTCCATTCCACTTTGGTGGCCTTTAGCTGATAGGAGGGATTTGAAGTCTCATGCCATTAGAAACAGAATAGTTAAGGATGTTTCCACAGGGAGAAGATTTACTGTGGAGCTTGCAAAATAGATCTTTAAAGCAGTTTTCTGAGTACTCTTTTTCAACACCTGTGTGGCTAGATAGCACAATCCTCAGTGTATCAGCAGGTAAAGCAATTATGTATTTTAAGTTGGTTCTTAAAAATGCACCCAGTCCTGTAAAAATACTTTTATCCTTTGCATATAATGAGGATGCAAGACCTTTTCACCTGCTTCTTATCTTCCTATTGCAGAGAGGGCAGGTGGGAAAGAGGCCTTCTGCCACAAGAAGGTGAACTGAATTTGGTATGTGATCTGCAGGACAGAAACAGTTAATTCCTTTGAATGCATTCTTTTCAGTAGAGATGGCTTTTGAAAACAGAATTTAATGAAATCCAGTGTCCTTTTCATGAAATATTTGAGGGAAATCTTGTATGATAGCATTTGTCAATCAATCCTGTGCTATTGTTGCTTTTTTTCCCATTTCCCCCCCCCCCTTTTTTTTTTTATTGGCATCTGTCTGGAAGGATACAAACAAATCACAAGCTTATATCTTAACTAGGATATTGTGGAACTGTTCTCTTTCAATCCTTGAATTTCTCTGCTGATAAAGATAAATAAACTGCAAAGTCTATATTAATAGGTGCAAGGGGCAAGAGCATGAGAAAAACTTCAAAAAGCATATGCAAGAAAGATCCTTGAATGTATTGAGAGGATGCTTTTTGAAATCATATTTACCTTATTACTAATAAGTTTTAAAAATAGATACAAGATACTGCAAACTCTAAAATCATCAGACAATTAATTTGCCTTTTCTCTACAAGTCAAACTCAAAATAAGGAGATATTTAACCTTTGGACATTTGATGTTCCCTTTCTGTTAAATAGTGATGATATTTCTAGCAGTTTCCAATGTTTTAGTAGAAATTTTTAGTGTTTTAGTTATCTGCCTAGTACTTTTCAAAAATCAATCTTAGAATATGTATAAAAGTCTGTAGTAATATTTGCTACTGACTTTGTCATTCATTTGCATTTCACTGTGGAGTGAAACATTAAGCTATTTTACATTTGCTGGTGTTCCTGCAATCAGTTGTACTGCACTTATCATTTCATTATCTAGGACCTCTTATACTTCATGCCGCATCCCCACAAGTGTTCAAGGCCATGTTGAACAGGGCTTAGAACAGCCTAGTATAGTAGAATGTATCCCTGCCCATGGCAGGGGTGTTGGAACTAGATGGTCTTTAAGGTCCCTCCCAATCTACATCATTCTATGATTCTACAATTTATCATACTCAGTTAACCTCACACTACTTCATATCTGGCTTTAACTACTGTTTCAAACCACTGGGACACAACTTAAACAGGAGTTCATAAAGATCCAGCTTAAGTTCCTCATGCAGGTTTTGTAACAATAGGTGAAAGTATGTGTAGGTCCAAAGGATTGCTGAGCATCTTTGGCAGAAGAATCACTATGCGCAAGGAAACAATTTTCTTTCCAAACTGTGCAACAGTATCTTTGAAGAGGGCATTTTCTATCAATAGTCATATGAGGTAGAAGGATTAGTTTTAAATGCAAACATTTTATCCCACCAGATTAGTAAACCACATTTGTGAAATAATAATAACAACTGCCTGAATGTTTTTTTTTAACTCAGGAGATTGGAGTCTAATATTGAACAGGTGTCTTTTTTCAGGATCTGGTGGTGATATATGGCACACTATTTGCTGGGATATTGATGTACAGGGAGCCAGACTGACGGATGGGTTCAGCACACATAAAGCCTGCATGTTTCTACTGCGATGTAGGGTTGTATAACAGAGCACGAACAGATATTTTGCTGGGAGGTTCTTAAGTTCTGAGATTTGTGTTCTCTCTTCTCTTTCTTCATGAGTGGAGATGTGAATTAATGTGAAGTCTTCAGAAGGTCTTTACAAACACACACAAATCAAGAACACAGAAAGGCTTAAAATTTCATCAGGTTTAAGTATCAGCAAGGATAATTAACTAGACGTCATCAGCTCTGTTTTGCTCAAGATGCTCAAGAACGTAGAAATTTCAAAGGCAAAAAATCTGGTTTGAGTCAAACTTTGCGACAAAATATTTTAAAAAGTAATATTTGGTTTCAGAGTGAAAACTAGAACACCTTTTTTTTTTTTTTCTAGCAGTCACTCGCATGTTCAACTTTTCTATACCATGATGGAATTGAGTGTGTGTTCACCTGACAATTTCTTCTGATTTTCAGATTTTGTTGTATAATAAATGGACTATTCTTTCACGGTTTGAGCAGGAAAAGTCTAGGTGAGACCAAGGCTAGTGCATCTTTACTGAGGGCTTCTCTGCCCGCCATAGGTGTGGTGATTGTATTGTACTATGGTAAGTGAAGACATGCATCTCTTCCCGGTGGGAATCACTGGTTAGTAGCACAAGTATGCCTTATGCCACTGCTGCTGTTCTTCCTCTGCTGTAAGGGAGCTAAGATCCAGAGAATTGTGACACTTTTAAATGAGTTTAATTGAAAACTGAGTTCTGTAAAAGTGTAGCCGTAGAGGTACCTAACTGCCCTCAAAACTGACCAAGGTATGTAGGTAAAGAAATATGRTCTTGGATTTTTAAAGCCTGAAACAATGGTTCTGCACAGTGCAGGAAGGAAGGCAACGATGGTACGACACCGTCCTGTCATCTCATCAGGGACCTTCAGCTCCACATCCATTTTATAATTATTTAAAACCACAGCCATCTAACTGTTTTAGCAAAAAAAAAAAAAAAAGAAAAAAGAAAAATAGTTATTTCAGGATGAATACTTGGGCTACATTGGAACACCATGGTCTCTAGAGAGAGACCAGGATGCTTTTAGCAAGGCAACATATATTTTACCGTGGAAATACATGGAGCCACATGCCTGTTCTGCTGTTGTTAAGGAGAGCACTACATAACTATGTCTAAAGGACAGAGTGGCATCGGGATTTGATTGGTTGCAAACCATCACAAATCTGAATCTGAATAAGTACTTAATTGCATCAAAACACTGCCTGGCCAGGCCTATCAGCAGGTTTGGTTTTACTTCATCAAGCTTTATACATTAGTGGTGCTGACAGGGAGGAAACCAAGTGAAAGGCACCAGATTCCCAGCACTGCTGGCCACCAAAAAACAATTAAGGCAGACCTGAGAGGGCTAAATTTGTAAAACAAAAGATGAAAAAATACATTTGAGCAGGAGGAACAGCATAGAAAAGAAGGGTAAGAGTGGAGGCAGTGAGCAAACAAAAGAGAAGGAAACAGCAAGAAGAGCAAAACCAGTGCTGAAATAAAAGAGATGGTGAAGGGAGTAGGAACTGTGGGAGCATGTTGTGGGGGCTGAAGGAAAAGAGCAGCTGAATTTCTTCCCATGTTCAGAAGCTGTTTTAAATAAATAAACACATGGATTACGCCAAGGTAAAGCAATGCAACACGTATTTTCACCTTCTGTGTAACAGGTTCCCATTGAATTAAACCTGTGTTAAGCCTGGCACTTCATGTCCTTGACCTTTTCTCCCAGTCACTGTCTAATCACCACTCTTCAGAGCCAACACTTTGCTCATTCAGTTGCCCACAAACCTTCCATTAGGAAGGTGTGGAAGCAGTGCAGGCACTGATGATAGAAGCTGATCCCTGAGGAAATGCGATTAGTACTGTGGGAAAGGTGTCCAGGCTGACAGCTGACTTGCAGAGGCACGCGCGTCAGCCTGGGCACTCTTGGTTTATAGTGATGCCTCTTTGTTCTCAGGAAAGAAGAATTTTGTTGGTCTTCTCTAACTTTCTGTTTTACATGTGTACTAAAATGAGCAACAGACCAGCACAAGAAGGGAATATTGACAAATCAGGTGCTGCTCCATCATGGAGCAATATATAAAGCAGACTCTAAACTTGTTATTCTAATCACACCTTCAATACACAGTGACAAATCAATTCTCAAAGGAGAACTGGCCTGGACAGCCATGTAAATTAGAGTGATTTGGACCATGTTTGACTTAAAGAGTTGTTTGATGGGACGGACTAAAACTCTTGTCCTGCACAGGACAACCCCAAAAATCACACCATGTGCCTGATRAGATTGTCCGAATGCTTCTCATACTCTGGAAGGCTTGGTGATGTGACCACTTCCCTGGGGAACTCAGGATCTAAGTCTTAATTTCACAGGTTGGTCTTACTTTTATTTAAGTGGAAAAGCTTATTTACAACAGGTTTGCCCCAAAGGTTCAGCAGATTATTTATTAATATAATTTCATGTCTAGTCTCTCYGAGATTCCTTAAAAATTTGGCTTAGTTTAGTTTTTCCTTTGTTGTTATGAAACCTCTGTTCTAGAACCTGAATGTGAAAGAATTTTGAATCATTGTATTCATTGGGTTAGGGCACAAGGCATATATCTGCAAGAGTGCTCCACTTTTCCTTCATCTGCAAAATGCTTGCAAAACAAGCACCTATGATTTTGCTGGATATATGGCAGAGAAGGAATTTAGCTTTAAAAAGACAAGTAAAATTAAACTTACAGCTCTGGGAAGAATGCCAATCTTTAGTATTAATAATTAATTCCATTGTTTTTAATTCACTTACAATTRCATAAGTTGATTTTTCTTTATTGCTAATTAACAAATATTTAATTGCTTTAGCAATTCACTAATGTTCCTGATGACAAAATATTTAAAAGAAGATGCARTGTAAAGAATGGCTTTAAGGGATTTTGAAGGGGTTTTTTTTTCACATTGTAGTTACTTAATGCCAATCAGCACTTATGATCTGCAAAAATCACTTGTTTGTAGAGAAGTTGTGTCTTGAAAAATAGCTGAAGGTTAATTATTGTATCTATCTGAACTATAGTAAGTCATAAGCAATATGTTAAATTAAAAGTCTGTATAAAAACCCCCACAACTCCAAGTGACCCAGACAATTAGATCAGTAACCTAATTTAATGGTTTCATAATTTCAAAGATTTTTGAGGTCACAGAAACCATTAGCTCTTCCACCTTGACCTCCCTTTTAATGGAGGTGATGGAATTTCATTCATTCCCAGTTGGAACCTAGCAGCTTCTGCGGACAACTGTTATCTTTTGAAGATGCACTGACCACATTAAGAGATTGAGATCCCACCATGCAACTGTGCCTAAGTGGTTAAGTGTTAATATCTAATTCACAGTTTTTCCTAGTGTGAATTTGTTTAGCTTTACCTTTCAATCCTTGACTTGTGCCTTTCAGTACTAAATGGAGTGTGCTTAGGTGTCTGTCTTCTGCTTTTGGATTTATTTGTGCACCCAAAATTTTTCTCCTCATGTCTTTTTCAGTACTTTTACTTCTCTTTGCATTTCATTTACTTGGGACAGGGGAAGTTAATTGATCAAATCCTCTATTGATTTCAGTCTGCTTCTGATTTCTATCAAATGCCTGGCAAATTCTGAGGACTTAATTTTTTTCAACATTTTTCTTTATTCTAATGTGGGAAAATCATTTCAGTTTCTCTCACCACTGCTCTTTTCTTTACTAAGAGTTGCTATTTAATTTTGAATTCCTGGACACTATCTCTACAAATTAAAATGAGATCCTTCATTGTTACACAGTCACAAACAAAAGCCTGTCAGTTAAAAAAATATATATATTTATGGTCACCTGCTCTGCTCCTATAACTGCTGATAACAAGCAGATGGAAAGGAGCTTACTTTAGCCAACTTTTACCTTCAGTCCAAGTGTTTCCCATTATTGTGTAGCTACTGATCCTATGTGAAAAGAATTCTTTTCTGGTATTTCTGTGTTAGAACCGCAAGAGCCATGATTTAATAGACATGCTTATAGCACATTATACATTACAGGCGTCTTTTCAAAGATTTCAAACCCACATCTTGACAGTTTCATTTTTTTTAAAAGGTGCCTTTAATAACCGTTTCTTGCTGACTTAAGAAATGAGGGAAGAAAGTGTAACTTCAAAGTGTTGGCAAAATAATATGAATTATACAAATGTAGTTGTAAAGTTGTTTCCAGTTACAGTAGTAGTAACTTGAGACTGATAGCTGGTTTCCTCTTTTGCAAGTGTTTCCAATTTAAAGTGGTATCTTTTGGAGTTGTTCCACACTATGTTGCTATTCTAGAACAAACCAGTTCATTCAACTGTATTTTCTAAAAATATTGGAAGAAAAGCAGGAAACAATACAAAAAAATACTAATGAKTATAGTAAGTAGTTAAGATAGTTCCGGTTCTTTCAGCTAAAGTGCTGAAAGACATAACTAACACAAGTGGAACTAAAGAGATTTGTAAAAATTTAAATCTGAGCATCAGGACTCATGTGTCTCTAAATACAAGGTTGAGAAATCTACCAGTAATTTTTACATATATACTGTTATAGGCAGAGATGATGTTTTTGCCTGCTATGCAGTATGGCAAAGTAAAAGAAAGTAATGAAAGGTATTAATATTTAAGTAGTTAGTCATACATTATTAATAGCATTTTAAGTGGCATTAATTAAGACCCTTACATACCTTTTCCCATCACTTCTCTATGCTGCTGATCAGACTAATCATGTAACCTTACTGTACCATTGTCCTTTGACCAGATGCATAATTATTATTAATTATTTTTCTTACTGCTGGCGCTGGGACCACTAGATTTTCCCCTTCAGCACTGCTTTCACAGTTGCAAAATTCTGAACTAATGCAGATCAACCCATGGACCCCTGTAGGTTTTTTTCTTTTATTCKCCTTTTTCTCCTTTAGGTCTTAATTTTTTCCCCCCTTGTACATTTTCCTGCTCTTAATCTTTCCTTCTTCATCTCTTCCAACAGCAAGGGTGAATTTATAACACTGGTAAGGAAAGATTTTTAGTGATGAGGACACTAAAGACCAGGCAAAGATTATCTGCAGTGATTGTGGAGTTTCCATCATTCTGAGAGCAAGTTAARCAAACATCTGTCAGGCATGACCTGCCTGTAGTTAAGCCTGCCTTGGGGCAAGGGGATGAGCTAGATGACCTCTAGAGATCTTTTATGGCCCTAGGTTTCTGTGAAGGGAATAAAGCAGGTTGGGCTCTCCCCATTTCATGGTTATGACCTGATCTGTCCCATGCTCACGTACCTTGCAGTGCTGTAGAAGTCCAGGGAGCATCCTGACCTTACCTAAAATAACGTACATACCTGACTGTAGATATGTGCTGTAACACATAAATACACTGTACTGTACGCTTGTAGATGTGGTGCTTGAGGGCGTGGTTTGGTGGTGGACTTGGAAGTGCTGGGCTAATGGTTGGATTCAATGATGTTAGAGGTCTTTTTCATCCTAAATGATTCTATGATTCTGTGACTTCTCCCCAGGCCTGGAAGCATATTGACAAAAAGAGGACCTAACAATGGCTTAAGTGATCTTCTGAGATCACTTTTCAACATGTTTATTTTTTCTCTTGGTCATCTGCAGTGGAATTCATGAAGAGAAATGGTTTGCTGGCAGTCAAACTGGTAGGATACAAATAGAAACACACCAATCTCTTTACAGTGTTGTAAAGACTTAAAAAGATGAGTTCCTGCTAATGATGAAAGACGTGCATAGGTGTATGCCCAGAAAATGATTACATGCTTTAGTAAGGCCCATTTGTTAGTGCTTTTGGGCTAGCAAATACATTGTGTATTGAAACCAGTCACCTTCCTTTCTCCAAAAGCAACACCTGACCCTGTTGCACAATCTGAGAATTTGTGTGTTCCTCATCTGTACACACTCTGTGATTGGTCATAGCCCTGACAAGTAACCAACGTAAAATCACCGCAGGTTCACTGTTGCAAAGTGACTTTTCCCTTACTCCCCGTGTTTGCTGCTTTCATCCCCTGCCCTACAGGAAACCTGAATGAAGAGACTGAAGAACAAGTAGAGCTCAACCCCCCATTCCCATCCCCAGTCTCATGACAGAGGCAGGTGTTGCATTATGCAGGGGGAGTGTGTTCTTCAGTAATATTATCCTGGGAATTATCTTAGAGAGATTGACCTGTGAATAATAGCCAAGCCTCAGGGTTAGCCTCGCAGTAATTATCTGCTAGACATTTTCACTACCCGTATCCTTTCAGGTCAAGAGGCAAACATGAGGATTCACATCCATACTTCACGGCAAATTATTATTCAATTACAGTGACTTTTGAACCTCACCAAATGTGAATTGAATTGTCCTTCCTTTAAGATGTTTATTTGTAAGAAAAATTTGGGGAATTTAAAAGGCAAGATACATAAGCAGCCCGGACAGTATGCAGAATCTGGGACTGTAATGAAATACTTCAGAAGTTTTCCATCCACACAGTTTTGAGGGATCTGTGCTTCAYAGATAAAGGCTGTGTCTTTATACCAATTTAAGCTATTCAGTGTCAGGTGCTCTTCAGCAAGCCAGTTCATGACAAAGAAGTCACCCCAGTACAAGCATCTTCTTGCACAGAGAGGAGATATTAGGAGCACAAGACAGTCATGATGCAGCAACTCCTGATCTGTATTAGCTTGGCTCTGTGCTAAGACGCACACCCGTGCTGGGGTTCATCCCAGCTGGAGGGTGCTAGTGGTAGTAAATTAGCAGTCAGAGGATTTGTGCGTGGTTAGCTCGCATGAAGCTGTACTCAATAGCCAAAATTTAATGAGAGAAAAATCCTACCATTTGCATGTTCACAGTAAGTGTCTCCTTGTACATCTCTGACCTACACTCAACTTTTGCCAAAACTTGCTCAGTTAAACCCTAATTGCGAGTAATCTCTTGGAGCCAGAGCTCAGAGCTCTATGTGATGTGGGACCATAGCTCAGTAACCTGGAAAAGTGTATACAAAGCTCAGGGAAAAGGGGTTAGATGTTGGAGTAAGAGCACAAGCCCCATGGTAGCTCTTTTTCTGTGAGAGAAAACATTTTACCTTTATGATGTACAGGCAGTAGAGAACTGTACTTGGTTAACAGCTTTTGGATAATTTAAATGCCTTTATTCTGTCAAGGTCATCAGCATGAAAACCTATTGAAATGAATCCTTAAATGAACATAATCCACTTCAAATCATAACTTGCAGGTATCTTTCTTAATCTGATTTATTGCTGGAATGCCTTAGACCATGGAGAGGGAATTAATTTGAATGTGCACTTGACTTGTTGTTAGTTATTGATATTCTGAGTTTGATTTTGATTTTGCGTGGGGCTTAGCTTGCATGGGGAAAAATCAATAAAATCTGTTTCAGTTTTGTTTATAGTCTGTTTCTCCCTCTGGCTGCCCAAATAGTGGTGGTTACATATCAGGGTCTTTTCTAGGACATGAATGCCTAGAAACAGCAGGGTTTAATTTGATTTTTTTTTTCTCATCCTGGGTTTTTTAGTTTTGTTTTGAGATAGTATGAAAGAGGTTTCTTAACAAAATGCACGTTTATTTTGGAAAGAAAGATGACAGAAATCCAGCCTAGATTAGGTACATCTGATCAAGTGTAAATATTCACAGCTGAGACAGTCATCACAGACTGTTTTATTAGTCAGTGGAGAGAAACAAACACATCCAGGTTGAAAGATTTTTCATTTCAAAAGACACATCTAAAATAAAAACACATAATATATGCCTAAAATTCTCTGCTTCTCTCTGGGGAATAAGAGCAGCCCAGGGTGAAAAGTTTGGACAGACACTGGAGATGACTAAAATTATGTGATTTTCCTTCGTATCTGCATGAGATCTCTCTCTGTCATTCGTGCTGATATTGCTCCACTGTGCAGGAAAGACACCATTCCTCAGATGAAAAATCAGAGCTAGAGATTAGTCTCCTAACAACTCAGCTACATGGTGATGATCCCATTCTTGCTGGTGGTTGACTGCCTGGCATTCTTGCCTGCAAAGGTAAAAAACTTCAACAAGGAGGAAAGAGAGCATTCCCTTCTAAACAGCCTCTGTATTAGTTCTGAGATCAGTCAATAGGGAAGGGATAAGGTCCTGTGTTAGCAGAAACCCTTTTTTCACCTCTTTTTGAGGAGCAAGTTTTGAACCTAAATCTATTTCTTTCATAAAAGTTTAGATCAGTATGTTTCTGCATAAAAGAGTAAAGAACAGTGCAAGTTACCATTGTCCATGTCTTGGAAGAACAAAGACAGAGTTACTGAAGGGTTAGAGATACTCGGGTTGAGGGGGGCTGGCCAACCTGTGAACCTCAAGTTGAGATGAACTAAATCATTGCAGTTTTTAAGCCATGAATGTGAGCAGAGTCGAAGGGGCATACTCTTTTTAGTGACATCCTCTGCTCTCTTTCTGGAGACAACTGTGAGTAAATGTTATGCATGGTCTCGACAGGTAGCAAGGAAAAAGCAGAAATACATTTTTAGTAGACTTTCAGACATGACACAGGAGGCCCTGTTGCAGTGAAAAATCCATAGGAGAGGTCACAGTAAAGCTCAAATATGACTGTGCAGAGGAAGTGTAAGAAGACAACTTTTACTGTAAGTTCATCCTTTCTCTGCCAGATAGAACAAATCTGTACTGAGTGTGGATGAGCCTTAATTCCTTGCTCATGATATGCCCATATCTTATGGTTAATGGCCRTACAAATATACAGTATTCCGGATTTGTTTGTTTGTTGTACAGTGAGGTGTGACATCCATGTGTTTTAACAGCACTCTCCCACAGAGAAGAAAAAATGAAAATTAGAAAAACATTGACATAAAATATTTCAGTGGCTTGTTAGAAACTGTTGATTTAGGCCTGTTGACCTGAAAAAAAAAAAAAAAAAAGCAAGGGAACCAAGGAAAAATCCAACCTCCACAAAGAAAAACATGATATATCTGTACAAGCAAAATGTTTCAGTTGATCCCATTCGGTGGTGGTTTTTTTTCCATTCAACTTTGCAGCTGCTTTTCTAGTGAAGGGAAAAAGAGTAAGCAAGCTCACTCAAGTCAGTTCAAGCTATAGTTGCTCCTTTTTGATTTTTTGGGATTCAAGCTGTGAATCAGAAAGGGAAGCAAAGCCAGAGTCTTGCAAAACCCCGTTAGCAGCATAAACCAATGGCCGCAGTATGCATTACTGATAATGATTGTGTGTCGTATTTTCATTTTGCAGTGAAATATGCTATTACTTTATTTTAAACCTAAGGGAAATTTTATCCTCATGACAAACTTATGCTGGCTGGAGTGACCTCATGAATGAAGTCCTCTGTATGAGAATACTGCCCTGAAAATATATACGGAAAACTGAAAAATCAAAAAACAATGAAGACAGCAATGACAAAAAGCCAGCAGAGCAGCAGTCAATAAGGTGTTGGCTGGGGAGTAAAGTTTGATTATTAAATTCAGCTAAGTGGTGTAATACTGTATCTTCTTACACATGGATAAGGAGAATGCTTGGTGCAGTGGAGACAAAGTAGTAATAATACTAATTACTCTGAGGAATTTTATATTCTACTATAGTATAAATATTTTCTCTTAATACTAGTAGTTAAAAAAAGCAGCAATCACACACATATCCTGGCTAGATTTTTGTGAAGTGAGGTGATTTAATCAAATGCCCAGTGGAGTGATGTGGAATTGAGCTTTTGAATCAACATTTACCATTATGATTTAAAAAGCAATTAAAAAAATTTTTTGCCTTTCAAAGAAAAAAAACCATTTGTATTTTGTAGCCATTAGTTAACTTGATTGTTCCTTTGAGTTTCTGTGGCTTACTTAATAAATATTAAAAAATCTATTCTGACTAGTTCAATGAGGAAAAAAGTAAACTAAAGATTAAACCTTACAAAGTAGTCTGTGAAAGTTAAGAAGGGAAGAAGAAAGCATGACAGCTCAGAGGTTAAAAAAAACCTCATTGTAATCTTCACTGGTTAAAAAAATGTTGAATTTTTGTAATTCTGTAGCTATGTTATCAGACAAGGCTTATAGTAATTCTCACAGAAGGTAGATGATCCATAGGTTTTTAATGTATTCATGAAAGTTGGGTAGAATATTGGCAGAATTCAGAGCCTGGAGTGGAGACTTCCACGTAAGGCTTGCTGAGCCAGAGCCCCTGTTGACTTACAAACCCATAGCGCAGAAATATGTGCAAGCCAGCACCTGTGCTAGGCAACTGCGCTATGTACATCAACACATGTCAAAACCAGGCCTCTCATTAGTTCCCACCTCAGGCTGTGTTGGATACACAGGAAATGCATGTCCAAAAGTTGGATATGATTCACAAATAAACAGGTGAACAACCTGATGCTGTCACTGCCAAACTTAGCAGCAACTTTATTCTGCCTGACATTTCTTGTGACTGGACTCAAACTCCTTTTGCCTTCTGCAGCAGAGTGAAGGCAACTCCTCCACCCCACCATGTCCTTGCAGCCAACCTTGCAGCAAAATAAGAAAAGATTGTTTAGATTTGTCTACTAACAGACTGGCATCTGTTTCTGTTTCTCTGCTGGCAAGCTTATTGCCTTTTGGCCTTTGCTGTGAACAGGAGGAATGGGACTCCACATCCAGAGGGCAGGACCCTGGGTTGAGCATCAGGAGATGGAAAAACTGCTTTTCTTGATCAGGTCTTTTCAATCCCATGACTTGTTTGACACCCAGCAGTCCCTGATTACTCAAAGGCTCTGAGAAGTTAAATATTTGACCTTACCGTGATGTCTAAATTACTCTTTAATTGCTTTATTTGTAAGCCAAGAAGCTGTATACCTCTTCCACATTCTCAATGAATAGCTAATTAGAGATGTGAGGTTTTCCAGGCAGCAGTTTATCGAGATGACTGTGCTGAGATCCATAACTGTGATACAAGTAAACAGTCCTTCTTCCATTGATACTAACAGTGGTGAAGCTGATGCAAACCAGCTGGGCCTCGTCTTACAGTTTATTTAACAGTAAACTATCTAAAAATATTGATTTGCACTGTCTGTGCTTCTGCTCTCTGCCTCTGACCCGTGGCCTCCTCTTGTATAAACACACATTCTTTGGTTGGTGAGAGACATAATGATGGTCTGGTTCCATAAGCTGAAATCAGGTTTGTTTAAAAAGCCTCTCCAAGGACACTTCACCCACTGATGGTCCTTATAAATCTGACACTAATAACAACATTGTGACCTGCATGGCAATGTAGKAGTACTGACCCAAAAAAGCACAGGCTCAAACAACACAAAGATCATTTTAACATGTTACCATTTATACACCAAGAGATTTTAAAATTTAAATTGCAATATAGAAAAGCTTCTTCATTGCCGTGGACTTGCAATGGAAGTGGCTGGCTCAGTACAGAGGACCAGCTAGCACTTGGCTTGGCCATGCTGTGTCTCCTGCAGTGGCATTTCTGTGTCAAAGAAGGATGTTGGTTGAATTTTGAGGGGCATGTTCCTCTTCATCTATAAAAAATTCAGACCTGAGTGCTCCGGTGGAGTGACTATCCCTTTAGTGCCTAGTACCCGGTCCTTCCAAGAAACACAGATCAGGACAGGATAACTGAGTGCCATATAGGGAAGAGCATTAATGTATGTCCTGGGAATATTTCGGAAATATTTATTTGCTCCAAAGGTCTTGGTGGGAGTGTGCAATGGACTGAGCTTGGAATTGGGGGCACTCATTGGTGCTGGTGGTAGGAGGGGAGGAAGAAGATCCTTAGTCACAGAAGGGCAACTTGTGTGCTCAGATGAGCCTTTCCGAGCTAATTCTGTCAAAAACTTCGATTCCTTTTCCTTTTTAGTAAAAAAAGTGGTACTTGCTTTTATTGGACGAGGCCAGAGGGCCGTTTCTGGATGGGTGAGGACTAGACTGGTATGATTATCTCTTGCCCTTCAGCCTGGTATGTCTCCAGAGGGGATGTAAATCATTTCAGTCCCACTAGTTGCATTTAAAACCAGGCTGTTCTTGCAGAAATAATCAGTCCCTCCAGATTTTGTTAACAAAGGACCATATATAAGCCTCCTGCTGGAGCTGGTTATCACAGGCTGCATATCTCCTTCTACCTGTGAACCTGAATCTGCAGTGGGTTGTCAGAGGCACTCTGCACTTTTTTGACCAAAGCACATAGAGCCTAACACATTGGGTAGGAGTCACTGCACAAACCCAAGCACTGGAAAGAGATGCATCCTAAGACAGATGAGATTAGTTTCATATGTTGGAATAGGCTTCCCAGGTAAGTGGTGGAATCATCATACCTGCAAGTATTCAAAAGGCATGTGGATGTGACACTCGGGGATGTGGTTTCGTGGTGGACTTAGCAGTGCTGGGTTAACAGGTGGACTCAATGACCTTAGAAGTCTTTTCCAACCTTAGCCATTCTGTGATTCTATTTCCCTCCATGACCTGTTCTAATAAGTTGCTTTCTGGAGATACCTGCTTCTACTGGGTTCAAAGAAAAGCCAAGGGAGACTAGCTTATACACCGAGGCCTAATTTAAATTGACCAGCAGCCTATTCAAAAAACCAATATATGTTGGATTAATAACTTTTTTTTAAAGTCATGTGTTCAGAGTTTAATGCCCAAAGCCATTGTATTTTTCTGGAAAGATCAGTTGGATTGAAAGACAAGTAACAGTAATATGTAAAATTTCTGGCATTGAAGCAAGTTGAAGGGAAATTTCCACTGAGCCACATTTTTGGGTATTAGGAAAGCAGTGAAATTCTGAAACTCTGGATGCAGATATACGAGTGGTTTCATACGTGAATTTTAAGCTGACCAGTGAAAAGCAGAGCTAACATTCTTGTAGCCTGCTACAGAGACACTGAGATCCTTGTCACTTATTAAAGTTTTATTTTGTTCCCCCACGAACAAGGCAATTAATTATTTAGAAAACCAATCAATCAGGGGTTAGATGTACTAATCAAACACATTTCAGCTGCTAAGTATTGCTCACTTAAGACATTGATCAGCTGTAGGATGCTCTGTAGACCATTTAGATGAGTATTTTCTGACAATGTGCTTTAAAGCCCCTTGAGGTCAAATCTTTGACACCGTCTGCTGGACCATGTGGAAGGTTGAATGCCAGACTGTCTGACAGACTGTAATTATTTTCTGTCCTGTTGCCCTTTCTGCAGTCATTAGGGGATCAAATTTCTGAGAAAGCCAGAAAAGTTCCTTGTATTGCAAGCAGCTAATAGCCTGAAAATGAGCCTCTTTTGTTATGTTGATGATTTGCCACTGGATGTTGTTTGAAGCCCGGGATCGATTATTTAAGGCTAACTCCGCTAGTATCATGTATTCTTGGTCTTGTGCAGCTCTATGCTTTTTTGCCATTTCCCTCATGCTGAAAGATGTGCAGTCAGTATTGAAGTGCATTTAGTCTGCTGGTGGTACCTTCAGCTGCTCTGGTAAGGACAGATGCCTGTGGGGAGCCCCACAGGAGTGCTGATCCAGGACTCTCCAGCTAGATGCTGAATGAGCATGAGGAAGTCTAGATTTTCTGCCTTTCAGGACAATGCCCTGACTGTTCGCAGAAATAGCTAAGCGAAATTAAGACGACATTTCCCAATAAATAATTGAAGAATGAGACACATTGTTTGCAGTCCTAACATGACTGCAAATTTAGGCTATTGCCTAGCAAGTTACTATACGAATTCCCCTTACACTGACCCCTGTGGTAATTGGAATTTCAATTATTCATTTTCAATTACAAGCATAGCATGATGATCACAAATGTCATTAAGTATTAAATTACATCTAATGATGGATGGATGGAAGGATAGATAGATGCCTCTCCAGATCCTTTCTTTATTTAATGCCGGTAAAACAAGCTCGTAGTTTTTACAGAATATCTTTTTAAAATACTAAAAGGATGGTAAAGTGCCATTTATTTGCAGCAGATAAAACCTTGTTAATGCACATTACCTGAGCTCAGCGTTAAGTTTTCATCGTCTGTGTCATTAAGACAAGTGGTCCCCAGTGCGCGTGTACMCAAAGGCGGGTACCTTGGCCTGCCATGAGTGGCCAGGCAGAGGGAGGCCATTTGCATCCTGCCTTATTAGAAATGATATCTCGGTGCTCATAATTGGGATCTTAGTTTAGCAGCCTGTTCAGTGCCTTTCTGTCGTGTGTTTGCATGTAGAGTAAGCTTAGTCACACACTGTATTTTAGCAAGCTGGAATCACAGAATCACAGAGTGGCTTGGGTTGGAAGGGACATTAAAGATTGTCTTGTTTCAACCCCCCTGGCATGGGCRGGGGCACTTTCCTCTAGATCAGGTTGCTCCATGCCCCATCCAACCTGGTCTTGAACACTTTCAGGGATGAGGCAGCCACAACTTCTCCGCGTAACTTGTGACCATGCTTCACCACCCTCATAGTAAAGAATTTCTTAATATCTAATTAAATCGCTGTTAGTTTAAAGCTATTCGCCCTTCTCCTGTCATTCCATGCCCTTCTYGAAAGTCCCTCTCCAGTTCTCTTGTAGTTGACTTTGGTACTGGAAGGTGCTCTAAGGTCTCCCTGAAGCCTTCTTTTTAAGCTGAACAACCTCACCTCAGCCTGTCTTTGTCACACGAAAGATGCTCCATCCCTTTAATCATCTTTGTGGCTTCCTCTGGACTCTCTCCAACAGGTTTATGGAAGTCTTATTAGGGGAACTATCAGGAAGAGGCAATGGCAGAAATACACTTGACCTGTGTTGGATGACCTGCATTCACTTGTGTTAATATCCATGGGCAATTTTTATGCCCATGAACAACAAAGAGGTTGAGGACGGGGTTTTTAGGCCAGGTTTGTCCCTGAACCAGCTCTAAAGCCTCAGGGTGTGGTAGGAGGCAGAAAACCACGGGAGTGTTCTTGCTTTGAAGCACATGCAAAGGGGCACTTACCTCCTGCCTTAGCTATATTTTGCTGTTCTGCCTGTGGTATTCAGTCTACCACAGCAGGAAAAAATCTGCAAAAAGACTCCGAGCAGATAAGAGAGCTCAGAACTGCCCATAGGAGAGCGAGGATGCTGGTTGCAGCAAGGAAGAGTTCATGCTGGCTCAGAGGTAAATGGGGATGCAAAGCACTGGCTTTTGGGGTCACTGAGGCCAGCGAGCTGTGGGAGCACTGAGGAGAGGCTTGCTGCTGAAATCCAAGCTAGTTTAACTTCTACAGGAGGCAATGGGTGTTGACAGTGCTAAGAAAGATGCGTTGTCAGACTATAATCAATAGAACTAGACCTACAGAAATTCCTATTTTACATTCTTGGCATTTTTTAAAATAGTGCAGGAATCCCACTTTAGGGAAATCCTGTTTTCACACTATTGCAGTGAACTGCTGAACAATCAGGCACCCAGTGTAAATTAGGAGCCTTGATCTAYTGATTTTAACATGTGCATGGATGCCAAACTTCTGATCTTACATTTATAATGCCTTACTTTCCCTATTTCCAAAACTGATAATGATACAATTTATTCAACTGCTGTTGTGATGTTTAATTATCCCATAGCTGTAAGGTACTTTCAAAATTATGTCTGGACATAAATAATGTCTATAAAYTGGTTGGTGTTCCTGTCACGGTTATCTTTTATGCAAAATAGGCATGAGACTCACAGTTTTAAAATAGCTTGCTCACAGCTGCATATTGGCAGAAGCATTGTCAGAGTCAAGAGAGAACCTGGCGCTTTTGCTTAAGTATCCCTTTTCTACCAGACCTTGGTTTCTCATTGTCGCATGGGAATGAGACTATTCTTACCAAGTCGACATATCTAGAATTACTACTAGAATACCTAGAAGTTTACCACTTCTACTGTTAACCCGTGACCTTTGTGCAGGGGTATCTTTTTTCATGAACACCACTCTTTCTACCATCCAGGTTATTTTTTTCCCATTTCCACTGCCATCTTAATCTTTTCTTTCTTCTCTCTTCGTCCTCTTCTCTTTTTCATGTAGATATCTATACATGGCATGACTTAGAAGCATTCTTTTGCCAGTTACAACATGTAACCCCACTTGGTTATCAGTCCTTCAGACTGTCTTCCTCATGTTTTATTTATATATTTATCCACTGTCTCCTCTTTCATCTTGCCTTTCCAAAACCCTTCTTGCAGTGCCTATAGCAGCAGTTGGAGAATCATCCACCACTGTGACCTGGGTTGCTATTGCAAGGCACAGAATCCTCAGATCAGCCAGAGTGTCAGGAAGCTGATTAGAGTTGCAGGGTCCCAGTCAGGTTTATGTTGCTGTCAGAATGTCCCAGGAATTGCTGCCTTGCAGATTTTGCAGATGTGATCTCATCTGAACTGATGAATAACTCTTCAGGGACAGTTCTTTTTTTCATTTCCCCCCTCCCCTCTTTCTCAGATGATAAAACACTAGAAGGGTCACCCCCTTCTTATGTAAAAACCTACCTTCTTCTGACCTTAAAGAATCATAGAATCACAGAATGGTTTGGGTTGCAAGAGACATTTAAAGGTCACCCAGTTTCAACTTGCCTGCCATGGGCAGGGACACTCCACTAGACCAGGTTGCTCGGGGTTCGATCCAAACCAGCCTTGAACATTTCCAGGGATGGGGCATCCACAGCTTCTCTGGGCAACCTGTGCCAGTGCTTCACCACCCTCACAGTGAGGAATTACTTCCTAATATGTTATCTAAACCTGTCCTCTGTCAGTTTAAGCCATCACCTCGTATCCTGTCACTCTATGTCCTTGTCAAAAGTCGCTCTCCAGCTCTGTTGTAGCCCCTTTAGTCACTGGAATGTGCTCTAGGCTCGCCTGGAGCCTTCTCTTCTACAGGCTGAACGATCCCAACTCTTTCAGCCTGTCTCCACAGCCCTCCAGAGATACTCCAGCCCTCTGATCAGCTTTGTGGCCTCCTCTGGGCTTGCTCCAACAGGTCCATGTCCTTCCTGTGGTGAGGATCCCAGACCTGGATGCAGCACTCCTGGTGGGGTCTCACCAGAGTGGCGTAGAAGGACAACACATGTCAATACTCATGCTTGGATGCATTATTTCTACAGCTCTGCTGCCACGTGGTTTCACAATTTTATTTTCAACCAAGGCTGAACTTCAGTGCTCCTAAAAAGCTTAAATCTGAGAAAGCTGGTTGCAATTTTTTCTGAATTTTCCTGATATATTACCTGATTGTTGAATGTCTGCAAACCTGCATGCCCAGTAAAAAAAAAAAAAAGTGGATTCTTCTTGCACAAAGTTGACTGGAAATTTCTCTGCTAATAGACCAATGGCAGTCAAAAAGGCAAGAAAAATATTATATTATATGTTATTATGCTATAAAAATAACATTTTAAATATTGTGAAATAATGGTATAATTTTGCATATATTCAGTATTAACTTCAGAGTGATGCAACACAATAGCAGAGAAATTATGAAATCGCGTCTAGATGAGGAGAGACTTTCTATGTAAGAGGAAGAAGATTGAAACAGTAATTCAGATTGAAAAAGCGTAGGATTAGTTAAACTTATGTAGAAAATATTTTATTCTTTATACTTTGTACACAGTTTCCATTTAACCGGTCAGGAATCATATTTTAAAAACAAGACAAGAAGTTACCCAATGAGAGTGTGTGGCAGTAAATGTAAGGTGGATAAATACTCTTTTAAAAAAACTCCAACAACATACAATATAGCAATTACTCTCTGGATCTCAAGGAGGGGTGAAAAAAGCAAGTACAGTTAAAATGTGACAAAGAAGTCAGAATTCAGAAATTTCTGTGAAGACCATATAATCTACTCTAAAATAGACAGAATTGTGCCATTCTGCTGGAAAAGAGCTGGCCCTTATGAGGCTTGGATGGAGACAGAGGGAAGTTGTTAAGACAGCAAGTGAAAACCAACACCCAAACTTAGTTCTCATTCTCCATGCTGAAGGTCAAACGTTACCATACTCACGTGATCCCCCACCTGAGCACTGTGCCCAGAGTGCCTCCCAGTCATCCTGTCCTTTCTCTCCTCCATCGAGTTGGAGAGCAGTGAAAGAAAGTTTCATAGAACTGCAGGGAAGCCCAAAAACAAGATCCAGGGAGACAGCCTATGTGATACAGAGGTTACAGAGTTCACTGTTTGGTGTTCATCCAGGTGCAAATTGACAAGGGCTTGGCTTCCCTAGACAGGCACCAATGCCCAGACAAACTTTTAGCAGGGAGGTCTTTTTGTTCTTGCAAACCAAGGCATAACACAATTCATTGACTGGAAGACAAAGTTAAACAAATTCAACCTTGAAGGTTGAATGTGCAATTCTCTGGCAGTGAGGGTATTTAAACATCACAACATCTTACCAGAAGAGGTGGCGGACTCATCATCATTCTGGTTCTTTGAAACTAGATTAGCTATCTTTCAAAAGGCTTAATCCACCTCTTGGAAAGAGCTGTTTTGTCTGTGTGTTGGGAAGGGCTGCAGAGAGATCCCTCTRGCTTTATAACCTGTGCATCTCTGAATCATTTTGCAGATGATGAGTTGAGGCACCAAGGATGAAATTCACCCTGCTACAGAGTGATATGACTACATCTGTGTACTGTCTAAATCCCTTCCTGTCCTCACACTAGAAGCACTCATGGAATGTAGGCACTTTGCTCTGTACTTACCACAGGAGATATTCAAATCCCAAGTGTCTGCCCTGTCTCTGAAGGCTGCCTGAAAGGCAGATCCCAGTGAGCTATAGGTTATACTTTAGTATGCAAAATTGGTAGCAGGTTGGTTTAATAAGCTGAGCAATAAACAGAAGCCATTCAAACAGTGCTTTATATGGCATTTTTTATTATTCCTGCTCATGAAGCTGTGGCCACTGAGGGAGAAGTCATAGCCCGGGACAGTTTGGCTCGGAAACTTACTGATCTGGTGCATTTGCAGTTCATCCTTCCACCCATCTTTCTGTACAGGCCACTCTTACACGGCTTGCATTCTCAAAACCTGGGATTCATCTTGCTTAAACTTCAATGTCTCCATCTAAGCTAAGCACCTTGGTCTATATTTTGGCTTGGTGTTAAGGAAGAGGCACTATTAAAGGAGGCATTGTTCACAACTATTGCAGATGTGATGAATTATGCCCCAGCAGTGCCTCTGTTTCTTCAAAGGTTAAAGTGGGAATCTGAAGTATTAAGCTTGGTGGTCTTAATTTGGTCATGTGAAGCTATCAATAGTATCTCAACACCTCTGGAAATTTAACCTTTACTTTATGTTTGGTTAGCTAGTTATTATAGATTAACAATAATAATCAACCATGATCCACATTATTTATTCATTCTCCTGCTATGCTGCCTGCAACTAATTCCTGTCTGGAAAATGAAGCATTTGGATGCTTGAGATTCTCTGCAAATACTTTGGTTTGGCTTTTGAGAAGGGTCTTACTGAGAGGTACGACTGTGCCAAAAATAAGTCTTAATCTTGTCTCTCTATATTTTGCATCATGTGGCATTGTTTGCATCCAGTTATTTCCAGGACTTTAAAGGGAACCTGTCATTCATTGTTACCAATTAGATGCCTTTACAATATGACCTGGAAACTCTTTTCCTGACAACTTGGTGTTATTAATAACATGCATTACAGCTGGGGTGTGCCAGCAGTTCAGGAGTCACAGAGCAGCATGACAGTTTAATTTGGTACCCTGATGAGATTTCTGCCTGCAAAGTTGCACAGAATATAAAAGACTCCGCCAATACAACATTGGTGGGYGATTGAAGGGATTTCCAGACTGTCTTTACTTATTTAAAATCATTTACATTCAGTGATTTGAAAAAGCATGTATTGTAGCTTAGAAAACTGGAAGGGACATTTCTGATCACCCTAATAATTAATAACTTTATTAAAGTTTTTCAGTTACTACCCAGACATTTGTTGACCAGTCAAAACGGTGCCATCAAGACAAGTAAGAACTCTTATTTCTTGTGGTTAAATGCCGTGCATTCCAGCACTGATGGAGTCCTCTCCATGAAGTTGTAGATTTGTAGGCATGTCCTCAGCTTATCGAGCCTAGTATGCAGGGTTGAAGAGCTGTAGCTATACCAAAGCACTGGCTAAAGTTCATCACTGGAGCAAAAGATGTTTCAAATACTACAAGTCACTATATACAACATGTCCTAAATTTGGCAGATAAATCACAGGTTTGCTCTTGCCACTCCAGACTGTCTGTTGCTCTGGTGCCAGTCCACATTAACCTGACAGCAATCAGTGGCTTTGCTGTGGGGAGCCCTGTGGCTGGGATYTTCACTGTGGTTTTACTCTGGGACTGAAGTCCCACTGTGGTGAAGACTGAGTGAGRCAGAAAGCAAATCTCTGCTTTATCTAAGTAATTTGGCAACTTTCTAAAAGCTACACAAAGGAAATAGGTACACAAATCTCCCAACACTGCCATTTGCATAATGAAATATCATTTCAATCCAGTTAATGACAAAATGAAAGAATGTCTGTCCTGAACCATTCTGAAGAAGCTGGCAAAAGCTGAACCTTCTCCAGATGTTTGTTTAACCATTCACTAGAGAATATATTCTAACAGTGTGTCTGTCTCTGCCCAAGTCTGCAAGAAACTCTGGAAGACTATTAGTGGCTCTCACTTTATTGCAATCTATGTCAGATTTGAAAACTAATTCAGCACCAGACTTTTTCACAAGCTTGAGGAGATAGAGGTGCCCACTCTAGACATCCATGTTATTACCTGTATCACTGCTAGGTAGAGCAGCAGGAATACAGCTAATGCAATGACTGTCATCTCTAACTGTTACCTAGACTTTTCCTGTAGCATAACAAGAGCATAACAAGCACCCTAAGAGCTTACAAAGGTGTCAGGGAAAATACTGATGGTAAAGTGTCATCATATGTTGGCATAGAAAGTTTTCTGAAAGTTTGCCTCTTACAGTACATCAGAGTTAACACTGGAAATGAGTGAACAAATGAATCAATGGGCAGACAAATTCTCTTTTCCCTGTCTTTTCTGAATGAAAGTAAGTACTGTACTTATTTTCCAGCTGAGAAGTGAAATTAAATTGTCTGGGTACTTGATGGCCTACTGTTTTTAGAAAGCTATTAAGATGCTGCTATCAAGCGGAGGACAGCTTTCTTGACCCTCTTTAGCTGGCTTATCTAGTGGCCTCCTGACGACTTCATCACTGCACAGAAGGTGTATCTCCGGTGGTGACCACGTTTAACTGTGTCTTCCTCTGAGTGGCAATTTAGCAAGTGAGGGAACACACAGAATTGACTCCTCAATCCAGCGGGGGGGGCCCTAGGGAGGAAGGGAGCATTCTGTACCATTTATCATCTCTAAGGACAGCAGTGGTACAAAAGCTTTCCCATTACTTCAGCTCATAACTTTTTTGGCAGGACTGTGATTTAGAAGCGCTCATGCTAAAGAGTCTGTCTGGGTTCATGCAGAAAGGTCCAGCTCTTTCTTTTAGAGGTTCTGTAGTGAAAACATGGGTTTATGTAATATTGGCTCTTCATGAAATGTCTGGCTCCTAGCTCATCATTTTGAGCTGAGCTGAACCCTGCAATTTGATAGTGGACAAAACTTGATTTTACTGGTGAGGTCAGTCAATTGGGCACATTAACACCAGGTCCGGCTCACTTTGCTTGTCGCTTTATTAGCCTTCAGTCAAGGGAAACCCAATTGGTTTCTTTTTTTTTTTTGACTGAGAGAGGACCTTAGACATTAATAACAAAGCAGATTTAATGCTCAAAGCCTCTTTTTTTTCAATCACAAATTTAGCAACAACTTTGTGATCTTGGCTCACTCTAAGATCCTTGTGCTCTGAGCTTCCCACATCCATGTTAACCTTCTGTTAGAGGTAGTGTTTTCCATTAAGGTGCTCGAGTAAGGGAGGGTAGCCAGGTGGGCACAGAGGCACAGACAGCATCTTATTTTTTGGCTCTGCTCACACAAAAACCGGGTATCCAGAGATAGCTGTTTATATGGTCACAAATGCATCTCTGCTAAGGCAGTGACTATTTTGGCATCTTTCTCCACTTGTTAGTCAAGCAGAGGTTAAATGTGATGCTTCAGGGGTGTTTAAGGCAGTCTTGTGTTTTCAATGGCTAACTAGCAAATGAGACCCTGGTTTGTTCTCCTGGATTTCCAACATTTCCTGCCAGAGGTATTTTCTCTCTTCTTTCTTTTATTTTACTGCCTGGTCTTTATCCAATGCTGTTTAAAGGGCATAAAGTTTCACCTAAAGGGGAGTGGTGGCAGATAGCAATCATTCATCAAAAAGAAACCCTTTCAGAGACAGAAGGAAGCGGAAAGGACAAATGGCAACAAGACCCTCTAGGCAAATTTCTGGCTAAGCACTTCAGGGGCCCAAGTTCAGACACTTGCTCCGGGAGCAAGCAGCCGTTCTCACACCCTGGCTTTCAGTGTAGCTGGTTGCTCAGAAGCCACATAGGTGCCYGAACTTTGTGATCATGAAACGGGTGAATGATTGTCTGCTCTGTCCAGCTCTGAACCTTTCACTCAGGATTTCTGAACCGTTCTTTGCAAAAAGCAAAGCTGCCCATCAGACAATGTCAGCAAATGAACCAAAAGAACTGGTTTCACTCTGAAGTGAGTCTATTGTGTGGGCACTTTAGAGTGTGGTGACAGCGGCTTAAGATGCTCCTTTATTTTTCTTTCTGCAGGTTGTTCTTTTTAGAAAGCTAACCCTGAATCCGATTATTTTTTATGATCTAAGAAAAGACTATGGCAACTGTTTATCTTTCTGTGTTTATATAAGTTCTCTAATCTAAATCTAAGTTCTCTAATCTAAATCTAACCACTCATCCATTCAAAAGCAAAAGAGACTTCTGTTATATTCTGAGAAAAATCCTCTACTTGTAAATCAGCATATCACCATTGAATTTCAATTAATTTCACCCTTAGTAGAGTGAAATTAGTCCTAAGTAGACTGCAAGGGATATGGGTAGCTGAGTGATCTGGCCTTTCGGTTTAGTGGATTGTAGTGTGCAAACTTGTAGGAAATAAAGGAATGGATATAATTATAGGGCATTACTCTGCAATAACATAGTTGTATATTTTATTTGAGCTTACCAAGTATATTGCTCCACAGTACAAATTCTTCATTCTTATTTTACCTCTTACAGATCCAACTTAAGGAAAATAATAAAAATGAAGAAGAAGAAAATTCTTTTCTTATAATTTTATAGGAATACAGCCTTCAGAGCGGCAGTATTCTTCAAACTTAGATGACTAGCTTGCATTGACATGAATTGCTATCACAGCAGAAATATTCTTCAAGTGCTTGGCCGCAAAAGAAAATTATCAACTTGTTGAAATCATGCCTCCTTGTAGTTGCAGAAAATCTAACCGTGAGTAGCTTTAATAATCCAGAAGTAAAGTGGTGAGTCTTATTGATACAGGCACCCAAATTCAATTTCCAGTCTTGTTTGTATTTCTGTTGATGAATTGGTTGTAGGATCAAGCTTGAGAAATCTGTGAGTTGTGCAACTGAGTGAAAAAGAGATAATAATAACAGGGGGAAAAAACTAAGGAAAATTATTTTAAAAAGTCTTGGTCATATTTGCCAAGGATGCATACAAGGATGCAATGTCATTGCAGGACACACTGACTTTAGATTATTGGCATTAACTTTGGAGGGACTTCTCTTTCTGGAGGCAAGTGCCTGCTGCCCTCTGTCCTGGTCCTTATACTTGTTGTCCTAGTTACCCAATCCAAGCACCTGCGTGAGAGATCGTGGCTATTCACTGATGTTTCCACTGAGAGGAAGTATCCTGTGGACTCTCTGATGTGATGTGACACTTACCCCTGTACAAACCCTACCACAGAATTCTCTCCTGTCTAGAAACAACTTTTCTCTCATTTCTCCTTTGTGGAAATAGGTCAAGGGGGAAAATGTAGCATTATAACTAAAGCCAAGGGGAAAATTAGGCTTTCCATGCCATACAATATCTGGACACACAGGTGCATTAGTCATATTCTACTCTAAAAATTAACAGCAATAATAGTAACAACAATAATAATGTGCAAGTGAGTTGATCACGTTAAGCTGAAAATGGAGTAGTTTCCATGGCAGTTAATGATGTTTTGTGTGGCTCATCATTCAAACAGTCTTAAGTTCAACATGGGAAGAAGAACCAGAAAAAAACAAAAAAAGACAATGCTTTCAGACAGTGTATACTGAGAGCACCTCAGAACCGGTCCTTCATCAACCCGGACCACAAAAGCAGAAGTCCAGCTGCAGTTGTCAATACCAGAATCATTTTCCAGTAAATTCAGAAATGTGTCAGTAGTTTGAAGAAGCTCCTGTCACACATACCCATCTCACTGGGGTTGGTCTACCACCCAGCATTCCAACCTGATTGCGGTATGGCAGAAATTTCACCATGACTTAAGAGAAACCAAGATTCTTCCCTGGTCTTCTGACTCTAGTCTTGGACTTGGCCAGGAAGCTGGTCTCTGCTGGCCACAAATGTGCCACATCCAGGATGCACTTGCTGAGGTCAGGATGACTATGAGCAGTTCCCAGGTATATCTTCTCCACCCAAATATAATTTTGCAGTAGTCTGGAGTCTGCTATTACTATATTAGGGAAGTTCTGTTTCCTGTGTACATCCACCTTGCTATCTTCTTGAAAAAGAGAGGGAGTATAGCAAACCATTTAATCAGTATTAAAACTCTTTTTTAACTCTATGTCCTTTTTCCGAGGAAGTCTCCTAGACTTTTCCTTGCTGACTCTTCTCCATTACTTCATTTACATTCAATCCCACAGTTTATAACTTCCCCCTTTCTTGGTTTTTTTTTAATTAGATGTCCAAAGGCCTTTTCACTGGTTTTGCTGCCTTGCAAGTGCTGCCAGAGCCAAGAGAAGGAAAACCACAAGCAGGAAGACTAGGGCGGGAACTTGGAATCTCACAATTTCAGATCAATTTCTCACTCCAGGCTTTTCCACTGTAACTTTAAACAGTTCCTTATCTTTCTCAACACCTCTGTTTTACTGATTCAAAGCAAGGAGTCCCAGTGACTGCTCTGTACACTGGAATTCAGAAGCAGCTAGCTTGTCTAGGAGCAGGGAAGAGAGAAAATGAGAGATGTTTACATGCTATCAGATTTGATAAGGTAAATCATGCTTTTTTGCTGCTACTGTAGGATGAAATTGGATGCATTTCTGTTTTGTAATGAATATTCAAAGCCGTTTCACTTGGAGTTTCTAACTCTTGAAGCAATGTCACAGTGGATTTTTAATGACCCAGAGAGGAGGACAAGGACCAGAAGTGCAGATTGGGAGCACAGCCTTATTGTCTTTTTTATTTCAGACTCCTTAAATTCCACTTTTTTTCTTTTTCTTTTACTTTTTCTTTTTTTTTTTGATTTTAAGCCTTTGTTCTTGGCCTTTCAACAGATATTTCTGTTGTATGGTTTTAAATAACTTTACAGGCTGTTTTTACTAACACACACACACACTACATTCTGCAAAGTGAATGGCAACACTGAAATCAAGAACCATGCTTCTCCAACCCCAGACAAAGGCACTGCTACTTCTCGGCTGCACCAGGATTTGACCTGGGGGTCCTCTGGAGCACAGACTACAAAAGATTAACATTTCAGTCTGCTGAGCCCACCAGTGCAGTCTTGCCTTATCTCATAAGCTCTACCAGAGGAATGAATTACCCTAGTTCATTAAGACTCGTTTTGAATTGTGGTGAGAGGTCACCACATAAGTCACCTCCAGTCTATTTTGCGAATAATATGGATTATGATAAAAGCCGGCTGGGAGGTTGAAGCCCAAGGATTTTGCTTTCTTTATCCTTCAAGGTGGGTAGAATACAGGGTGGGGAAACCCTGATCTGGACATTTCCTAGCACTGCATAGTAGATTATAGAAAAGTCCTTTTTGTTCTTTTTTTTTTTTTTTACCTCATGAATGGGTGACCTCTTGATCTCTTTGACCCCTTTATTTTTGCCATGAAAGAACTAAAACTAGCTGTGCCCATACAAAACCTTCTTTCACTTCAGTTTTCTCATGATTAAATTCCCTGCTGTGTTTTTGTTTAAGTGCTCTGATGCTGCCCTTTGGAATTGGGCAGATGTTTGACTCTTTGAAATGGCGCTCTTTTTTTTAATTTAGCAGTGGGCTACAGTTAAGGCATGTTTGTCCACATCAGGAATAAATGAGAAATGTTTCCACAGTAGCATTGATGTCTCACYGTCTAAAAGTACTTTGCAAGTGATACACTGGGATACAGTAATTGATAATTTGCATCAAAACTTACCTTGATGCACAGAATGCTGTTCATAATAAAACAAAAGCTGCCTCCATGTTGAGTAGATGACTGGGAATACATTAATTACAGTTGTAGACCTCTTCAAACCTAACCATGTCAAACGAAGGTAATGGAGGGTAAGGTTGAAGGCAGATGGCATATGATCTACTTTAATAACTTGTGTAGAAATAAGTGGGAGCCAGTCATTGGGGAAAAGATGTGAAAATAATGTGGAAGAAAATGGATGTGCTTCAATTATCAGTTAGTGCTGTACATGCATAATCCCACTAGGTTTGTGGGAGCTGTGTTAATTCATTACTGTTGAAAGCATGGTCTTTAGGAGAGGAAAGGTAAACTTGGATAATGTTTAGACCTGGTGCCAGAAACACAGTTTTATCAGGATTCAACTAAATCTAGATTCTCTTTACCTGACCCTTTGTCAGGCCTCTGTAGACTGTGGTTATTAAAGATGATCGTTCATATAACATTAGCAACTAATTGAGATCAAGGCATCATTTTGTTACTTGCTATACAAATAAACTGAATTTTGTCCCAAAGGAAAGATAAGCTTGAGATTTACCAGAAGTCAGTAATATACCAACTGAGGTAATGATTCAATGTTCAAATTTCACAGTGCTGGACTTAGATTTGCTCTAAAAAGATGTCTGAATTAAATTCTACTAGATCTGGGCAAAACTTCCTATGTTCCTCACAGAAGTGAACCAAGCCCCATGGCATCCCTCTCTTGGCTGCATTCCAGAGGTGCTCTGCATCACATTACTGAACAGAACATCCAGGTGCAGCCCCTGGCTGGATTTGGGGGTCCAGGATGTTTACTCCTCTTCTCCATCTTTCTCACACCTGTGAGCAATCCAAGTACCTAACTTTAGGTAATGCCTATTACCCCATCTATTTTCAATTCTATGCAGTCCAATACAAACCAAATAAACCTGAAATAAATAACATACAATATATTAAATAGACTTGTACTGGCAACCAACTTGCACTAAAGGCCACCCCCCACAGGGGCAGTCTGGTTTAATTATGCACTTGAAACTGTGTCTAAGGTTTCGAGCACAAATTTTTCAATCTTTATTTAAAAAACAAATTCCACCAGAGGTCTGATCTTATTCTGATCCATCAGGAGGGTGCTTAGGATAGGTTTCAAAATGTAAATATAATCCAAATATTTTAACCAAGAAAAAGGAGATTTCATATTAAAAAAACCCCTCTCAAGCTCCAGTCTTGGAATGTCTTGCATTCAGGTTCATTTTCTCATGAGATACCATCAGTGTAGGCAAAGTGAAACACAAGGAGGGTTCAGATATCAGTGGACAAGTCACAGACAGCTCCTGTTCACCTTATACCTGGAAAATAATGTGGCTGTGAGTGAGTTAAACAGATCTGTAATCTCCTTGTTCCTTCCCATACTTCTCAAGAAGAAAAATCATTGTCCTTTCCCCAGCCCTAGCTCACAGAAGGATGGATATGAGGAAAGGAGAGTGAGAGAGATTTAAAAATGTGTCAGCTTTATCCTGGGAATTGCTGTGCTGAAGTAAATTATTACCTAGCAGTGAATTATCATTTTTGTGAGATCTTAGAAACCAACAGCTGTGAAATTGACTTCTAACTGATTTTAATTGAGATGGACCAAAACTTAAAATACCAGAAATAAAAAGTCTGGGTGCTGTTATTGGGTCTGGCTGGGATGGTGTTATTTTTCCCCCAGCAGCCCTCAGAGTGCTGTGCCTTGGTAGCTAGAAAGGTATTGATAACAAGCCAGTGCTTTGACTACTGCTGAGCTGTGCTCCACAGCATCCAGGCTGTCTCTCCAATATTCCCCCTTCACCAGTAGGCTGGGAGTGAGCAAGGTCTTGGGAGRGGACACAGCTGGGACAGCTGATCCTAACTGACCAAAGTGATATTCCATATCATATGAGCTCTTCTCGACAATAAAAGCTAAGATAAAGGAGGAAGAAGGGGGGACAAAGTCTTTCTCTGTCTTTCTTATAAGCTCCCTTTGAGTACTGAAAGGCTGCATTAAGGTCCCTCCTARAGCATGCCCTTCTCCTGAAGAGAGTTGACTGAACAACCCAACTCTCTCAGCATGTCTTCATAAGAGAGTTATTCCATCCCTCAGATGTTTCTGGGACCCTCCTCTGCACCTGGTCTAACAGATCCATGGCTGTCTCCTACTGGAGGCCACAGAGCTTAAAGGACAAAAAGATCGAAACATAGACTATTTCCCCAAACCAAACCGTTGTCTTGCTAGAAAAACATTGCAGAGATGTTATGAAGAACATCATTGATCATGAGCTGTGTTGGATAACTCTGGTCTTTCAGAGCCTTGGAGGGGACCACTGACAATGGTGGACATCACCGAGGCTTTGACAGCTGGTGTGATCTCAGCAGGAGTGCTGCCTATCAGTGCCTGTCCGTCTAGCTTGAGCTATCTCTGGTCTGAGCTGTAGCTAAAGACTGGATGTTGAATGTTCTCTTTCAGGCAGTTTTTGACTCCTTGTACTTTCTATATGTGAAGAGCAGGACTCACTTCTTTTTGGTGAGCTCAGGTGTTTGGCTGTTTGCCTCTTTCATACTCATAGTTCTTTGATCCTCTTTCAAGTGACAGGAGTTGCTAAGTCAGGCTCAGTCTGTCTTGTTCCACATCTTGGGTTGTGCACATTGCCTAGTGCTTCTTTGATAGCCACAGTGCTATTAATATAGATTATTGCAGATTTGCTTCTTTATAGGGAAAATTATTTTCAAACCCAGGAGGGTTAAAGGATGAATTATCTTTATTAACATCGCTAGTAAAGCTCTTCTGTGGTGGCAAGATTGTGAATATAAAACCATAATTTTTTTCTGAAATTTGTAAAATTTTAGGGCAGATAGTTAATCTYAGAAAAGTTGTTAGGACACCTGTATGGTACTTATTGAATGCAAGTATGAAACAAGAATGATAAAAGTGGAGTAGTAAATATAACAGGTTAATGATATAATGTGACTTCTTTAAGAAAATATGTTCCAATTATTTTGTTTACTATTATCTCTTCAGAGGACTTAGCGTCAAAAATCAGGTTGTCTTAAAATTATAAGGTTTTTTTTCTTATGAGTCTCTTTTTTAACACTGCTGAAACACCTACACTAACTCAGAAGGACACAAAGCTGATTGTGCAGAAAGACACCGTGTTGAATGACGTTGTTTAGCGGTTAGTAAATTGAACCTAAGTTTGGATGGCATCCTCCATGGAGCTGTAGGCTTCTGTGCAATCACTTTAGTTTTGTCATTGCATTCAAACTGAGTTGGCCATTCTTTCTGCCAAAACAGCTCCCCCAGGAATCCAGATGGCTACTGCCACTCTCTGTGAGACACTTTCTGGTTTGGTCTTATAATCGGAACAAATGATGAGAGTGTAATAGAACACAGACGGCAATTCAGAAATTACGAGCAATCTATTAATCTTTGGGGAGTAATATCACAAAGGAAGGAGTGTAACACTACTCCCAATTTAATTGAAAACTCTCTGCATAAAGGACAATTAATGAGAAATGAACAATTTTGTGTTTCAGGAGAGATGAAGTGATGGAACTTCAGGGTGTATCAAAGATTTAAGCATTGTATTTGACTCTCCTGTGACWGGTGTGAAATTACTTAGTAAAAAGTTGTGTGCAAATGTCTTATACTCTGTGGTACTGTTCTGGCAAACAGGCCTGACTTTGCCCACTTCTTGCTGTCTTTCTCACATCTCCTCAGCTTACACTGATGTCAGTGGAAAAACAACAATGTTGTTAAAACCATTGGAACTGATGCCGTGAAGAAAGTTGTGTTTTGAAAGTTGATTACTCAAGCTAACAATGTCATTGCTATTGTGTTACAACTCATCAGGTTTAGTGGGCTCCATCTCATACCAAAAGGGGCATGTTTGACCTCCTTTATGAAAGTACCTTGGAAAAATTGAGCACAAAAATGATTGGCTGGGGGAACTTTTTCTTTTTTATTTTAGTGTTTTGAATGCAGGTTTGTATGTAGGAGCTCCTGAGATTCCATCTCTCCTTCTCTTAATTACTACATTTGTTCCCCAGTCTATGTAATCACAGTATGGGGCTCATAGGAGGTACTTCTACCAGAACAAGGAATCGTGGTGATTTAGTATTTACTTTTGATTGCTATATAGAGTTTGGCACATCTCATGACTTTAAGTGTCAATAAAATGACCAGTTTGGGGCCAAATTTTGKCCCTTTGTGTCTTCTGTAAAAATGCTGCCTTTAATTCCACATAATCAATAACGAAATGCATTGGCCTGGAGACTTTACAGAAATAAACAATTTAATTGAGCATAATGTTTCCTTGTTAGCACTTTGTTCAAGGACAGCATAGCTTTTATGAAAAATAAAGACAATTTCCATTAATTTCCTCCTGGTGTACTGTTCTAGAGGAGGTTAAGCAATCTGTTTGGACATAATATGCTCTCACTTGAGATTTTTCTGACTCAAGGTGAGGAAAGATGAAAAGCTGCAAGTGCAGGTTATTTTGAATAATATCTGTTTTGCAGAAGTTGCTGCTTTTTGTTCTTTACAAAGAGATTTCTTTGGCAAAGAAAAAAAGACAACTGAATAAAATAACCTTTAACATACAATAAAAAGGGTTTAGATTGTTGTAAGGTGGGTTTTATTGATTGTGTTACATGTTTGTTACAAATTTTGGAGGGGTACTTGTGTATCAGTACTCCACTTTCATGGCACTAGCCTTGGTTTACTATCTCAGATCTRTGTATCTGTAAGTATGCATGGGAGGAATTTTATTAAAGTATGATAAGCTGAAAGATGAGTATGAAGGAGAGGGTGAGCATTATCAGAATGAGAGGAATGTAGAAATGGGTGAAATGTTTTTCAGTTTGGGAAAAACATATCGCTTATGGTCTTCCTGAAAATCTGCAGTTGCACAGCAATCAAGGCTGTGTGCAGTTTTTGGCTGCCTTGTAATATCGAAAAGGCAGCTATAATATCAACAGTGAGAATGCTGGCTTAGGTAAATCATAGAATCCTAGAATGGTTTGAGTTGGAAGAGACCTTAAAGATCATCTAGTTCCAACCCCCCGTCATAGTCAGGGACACCTTGTCTAGACTGGGTTGCTCAAAGCCCCATCCAGCCTGGCCTTGAACACCACCAGGAATGAGGCAGCCACAACTTCTCTGGGCAACCTGTTCCAGTGCCTCATGACCCTCATAGTGAAGAATTTCTTCCTAATATCTAATCTAAATCTGCTGTAAACCTGCCCTCTGTAAATTTAAAGCCATTAACTCCTGTTCTGTCTCTCTATGCCCTTGCCAAAGTCCCTCTGCAGCTGTCTTGTAGCCACTTTAGGTACTGGAAGGTGCTATACGGTCTCTGATATTCTGTGCCTGAGCTGTTTCATTGCTTCATCTTAATATACACATGCATGCACATGACATGGGAATTGCCACATTAAAATAAATAAAGATATAAAAAAATAAGTGCTGGGCAGGATTTATCTGCACATTCAACCAGATGAATTTTAGTGTCTTGTGAATCGAATTGTGAGCTAGATGGCAAAGCTCCTTTTAAACTTGATCTATTCAATGCAAACAATGAAGTCTGGAGAGCTGTTTATCTGACCCTGAGACAGACACCTGCATTTGACCAGCCAAATGGCTTTCTAGACTCCACCGGCTGTGCTGATTAGCTTTCCTCTGACTGTAATTGAAGTGTAGAAAGATACCTGCCTCTCCTGTGGAGGTCTAATTTCAGGTGTCTGGATCTGGCCCCTTACCCACCCTTTCTTTACCAGAGCTAAAATAAATGCTRCACACTTCAGAAGAAAACAAAATTATTTGTACTTCACGATGGCTCCCACTAGTTTTTTCTGACTCCACCTCGTCGTCAGTGTCCCACTCAAATCATGAAGATTGGTGATTTTTAGCACTAATCTAGTTGCTTGTTTATCTAAAAATTTACCTTTGATGCTGTTTTACCTTTCTTTGCTGCCATTGCTCACATTCAGATTACCTGAGATGTACCAGACTTCTCTACAGCATCAGCATATTTGGCAATAGGATTAGAGTACAAGCTGGCACTGGTCYAGATATTAGCAGCTAAAATATATGATCAGACTTTGATCCCTGATGGTGATTTCCATAGCTCTTCCAATGGCAGCTTTACAACAGGCCCAAGCATATTGCTTCATTTCTTCATGTTTGTTTGTGTGCATTTGTGCACATATGTATTTGCTGTCGTCATTATCCAGGTTCTTACATGGTGGGCAGAACAGAATGTGGACCATTGGGCTGTTTTTTGAAATGCTGTGTCTTTCTTGTATACTTTTTACTTGCAGTCTCAAACTCTACCTACAACTTACTATGTTAAACAAAAATGTTACTGTCTGTTGCTTCTGCAGTGCATCCGTTCTCTACATCATTAATCCTAGATTTGCACAGGAAGACAATTGACATTTTTCTTATGGTAGGATAGAGTTACTAAAACACAAGAAACATGGAAATGATACAGACAACAGGGGTTTAGAAAGCTGTTACTTTTAAGCCAGCGTAGAGTTGTTATTTCCATTTCTTGCTTGACGGCTGCAGTCGGGAGCTTTCTAAAACATGGCTGCTAATACAGACTGCATATTGTTTTACAAAAAAAATTTCATATTTTTTCCATACCCTTCAGCAAGTCTGTGCATAGATGGGAGGATTTCTTRTGTTAGGGTGGAAAGACTATGCAGACAAAAAAAAATCTACTGAGCTGATGTAGGCTCATTCTGATAACACCTTAAAAAAGCTGGAGTTGGAAGAGACCTCAAACATCATCCCAAATTAATTTCATTTGTCTTGCACCACTTTAAAACATGATTACAGGAATTGTACTAGTTGACAGAAAGTTTAATATTACCRTGTTGGACTCATGATTCGTGTATCCACAGGTCTCCATTTCACAACATGGTTAAAAATTAAGTCATCTAATTAACTGAAACTCAGAAGGTTTTGACTAGTGCCTTTCTGCCACCCCAATACAGCGCAACAAGCTTGGGAAATGACACAGAAGAGTTAACGACAGGTATTGAGCTCCTTTTCTTCTGGATGCAGGCAGATGGATGTTCTTGCAGCCAGTCTCCAAACACTTCCAAGTGCAAAATAGGAGTTTGCATCCCAGAAAACACAAGAATGCTTTATCTTCTTAGCATGATTACTTGTTTTCAACTAACTGAGCATCTGGATGGAGACAGGAAATTTAGAAGAGCTAGCTTGGAATGAGTCCATTTTAAGAGCTATTCCATAGAGTAAGCCCCCTTCTCCAAACATATATAGGTTTTTCTGAGTGCTATATGTGTTGGATAGTCATATACTGGATATTAATATCAAAAAATGTGACTTATGTGCTTAAAAATGGGATGGAAATGCTCACATGAGCTGCATGATGCTGTGGGTTGAAACTTCTTGTAGTCTGTTGTCTTTACTGAGTGCTATGGAGTTGTCAGCAAAGCTTGCAGCAGGATCCAGGTTATTTGCATTTACTCCTTAGCAAAGTTGAGCCTGTTAGCTCCAAGTAAGGTCTCATTACCTCAAATGGATTCTTAGTCATCAAGAGCCTTCCCCTTTTAGGAATCATAACATGTAAGAGTTAACCAAATGCGATGCACTCTTGGCTGTGAATACTAGTGTATAAAGCTTTTAGCTGTAACCTGATTCACATCTGCTCTCAGCACTTAAAGCTGATGAAAAGTGACAAGCCTGAACCACTGCCACTGACCCAGGCTCTTTCTGTCTTTTTGTTAAGTAAATGGCAAAAAAAATCATACTAATTATTGATAACAATCTGTAATTTTCCAACCCTTTGCAGACCATTATGCAGACCATTTTCTGTGCGTTTCTAAGCACAAAGTACTGGCTTCAAGGGTCACAGTCCAGTTAGTCAATAAAAAGCACCAGGACTTATTATGAGGATGCATGCCAGTTCGGAGAAAGTCATATTTGTTCTTTCCTGGCAGCCTGAAGAAGCCAAAACTGACCCCTGACCTTCTGCTCAGGCTCTGGAGATGCTTATCTGTATAATTTACTAACTGATCTTTGAAGAAGTTTGGATTACTTGAAATGTGCACACAAACAGCCTTCCAACTGCACAGATAAAAATCTTGTGATGAAATCTGTGCGTTCTGTAGCCAACGCATGTGCTCGGTGTTCAGAGATGTGCCAGTTGGACCTGCTGCAATGTAACACCATTTAAACCCCACAGTGAGGGGATAAACACAAACATATTCCTCTGGACTGTGAAGCTACAAGATCCTTCTTGCTTTTGCGCTTCTCTTAGTGTTTTCTCTTGAGTTTCTCTTGATTTTGGAAAGAATTCTTATTCTCCTTTCCAAAGGGATGAGTACCCATCATTGTGTGTTATTATGTGCCTCCTAGTGTTCTCTGTATATAGGAAAGACAACTCCTTCACTGCCATTTGGGAAGCACAAAGCTTCCATATACACTTTGGTGCCAGTTCCACTCACAGGTGGAGAAGGCAGTAATTCTCTCTGCGTTATGGAATTCTGTGATGTATGCTCCTGGGGCCTGCATTTCCAAGCCAAGCAGCAAGCAACATCACCATGTAGCCTATGGCCAAACCCATACTAACGGGCTCAGTATTAGCAAGATATAAGAGCTCAGACTTGTAACCTTGTTAACACACTCACACTTTTTGACCTGGAGCTGAGCTGAGTCCTGTGGACACGGCAGTGTCATATCTGCTCACAGGATATTGCCCAGACCTATAAACACTATGGAAGTGAGTGACTGAAAGGTGAAAAAGAATCTCATGTTTTCTGCACACTCACTTTCCCACATATGTGCAAAACTTAAAAAAAAACAACCCCAAAACATGCTACTGGAGAATATCACAGAGCAAAGGTAATCCCTTTAACTATCCTGACTCCAAAAGTGAAAAGCACAGGATGCTTCAAGGGAAACCCAAACTAATCAGCTGCCAAGACTTAGATATTAGAAGAAATTCTTTACTGCAAGGGTGGTGAAATGTTGGCGCAGACTGCCCACAGAAGTCGTGGCTGCCCCATCCTTGCAAGTGTTCAAGGCCAGGTTGGATGGGGCTTTGAGCAACCTGGTCTAGTGGGAGGTGTCCCTGCCCAAGGCAAGGGGTGTTGAAACTAGATGATCTTTAAAGTCCCTTCCAACCCAAACTATTCTATGATTCTAAGAAATTCATTGTCACTATCAGTTCTAACAGAAACTGGGACTAAGTTCAGTTGAAATTTTTGAAAATCCATATTGAAAACAAAGATTTTTTTTAAGACACTTGTGATATTTGAGGACCTTTTTCATGCTTTTTAGATGATCAGACTTCAGAGGATGGTGGTGTTTTGTTAGCAACCAGTTTCATTTAAGTCAAAAAAAGTTGCCAACATTTTTAACATACTCTGTTTGAAGTCTTTTGGACTCCTGCAGCAGTGAGTTCCACTAGGGATTCAAGGCTCCTGGATTCAAACAATATTTGAGATGAGTACTGGAAATTATTCTGATGCTCTTTGCTTTGCTGCTAGGTCTTACCTCTCTAATAGCCCTGCTGACAAAAGCTAACAGGATAGGAAAAGTAGGAATGTTTTTTTGGAGTCTGTGACATACTTTAGCACTAGCAAGAGAGTGTTTAACTACTGCGATGTGGGTGTGCATCCAGCTCTCTGTGAGCACAGATAGCAAATAAATATGAACAAAAGTGGGGGGAAAAAAAGGAAATCTTTATGAACCCACTTGGATGCCACAGCTGAATGACATTCTCTATGAGTTAAAGACAGAAAGGCAAACTTCCCTAACAAAGACAGTAACTTTCTATTCTAACTAAACATACCCTGAGCAGTTGAATCTACTGACAAGGCACCTATTTTGGATAAATTATTTTATCATCGGTGTTTTGATGTCTTCCTCCCCTAATAACCCTAGTATTTCCATTTCTTAAATATATCCCAATGCTCCAAGTGTTTTGTACCATTTTAAATAGCTGCCTCATCTCCAAGATGCTGACATCTCCCAAAGTCTCTGTGCTCTTTAGACACCTTCTTTGTCATCATATAACTGTATTCTGTATATTTACCTTCGGAAGTCATTCCTCATTAGTGAATCCTTCTACATTCCTGTGAACAAAGTGCTATGACAGTGACCACATTTAATGAACCCCTGCTGTTTTGACATATCTTAGGCTTCATGAGACTTGTGGCTGTGAATGCAGCAATAGTCCCAGAAAGCTGTGCTCCTCGTGATCTTCTGTGGATCAGCAGAGCAGGACTGAAAATGGACAATGAAACTTTTGGCAAATACCATCTTGGGAGAAGAGACTTCCTTCTTGCAGGAAATCTTTGCAATTTTTCTCCCCTTACTCATTCAGATGTCAAGGATGAATGAATTCCTGCCAAARCTTGAACCAATTATTCACTGATCCAGAAGACAAAGATGCACAACCGGTAAACTATCATACTCATAGTATATAAAATGATTGCACTTTAACGTTAGACAAGGAGCATTTTCAGGGTAATCTCAATAGGTTTATCATTCCAATTAAAAAATAATGGCAGCTTTCATCACGATTAGGGTTTTCTAAATAATCTTTTTGTTATTGTTATTATTTCTTAAGTTTTTTTGTTAGCATCTAATAGGCAGAGTTTTCCATTGTGATCTGCCCTGCATCCTGCAGTTCTCAGGTCTCTGTGGCACACAGTCTTCTGCACAGCCAGCACCAAAAAAGCTGTGAGTGGAACAGAATATCTGCAACAGAAAGGCACGCTGCAGAAAATGAGGTGGGGAGGAGAGGTGTGCAGTGAAAACACATTTCACAAGAAATAATATTGCATCAAACCCAAAAATAATATAAAGATCTGTATTTCTCTACCTCTGTGAGTCAGTTGTTAGTGTTGTTCCATACATCTCTTACACTCAGACTGCATATAAGTAAAGGGTCTCATAGTGCTTTATAGATAAATAATGAATAGTAGTCCATTTTATATGATGGGAAAGAGGTGATGGTAAGGTAAAATAATTAGGTAGGTGAGTGACAGAGAATGCACAGCCAAGCTCAGCATAAAACCTTGTCCTCCAACACTTGGAATATATTTTTGGACCATGTAAAATGGTCCAAATGTTTTTGGAATGTATTTTTGGACCAGGTGGTTTGGGAGGAGGAATAAAACTCTGTCCCTTTTCATAGAAAATATGTTTGCATTTTATTCTTCACTACCACTGTGTTTGAGGTAGGCAAAATGTTGACTTTGTAATGGTGAATGCTCTCATGAATTTGTGGTATATTTGAGACAGAATTCTTTTTTCCTGGTGGCTACACCAGCCAGGAAAGAGAAGTTTTAATTTTCCTCATAAAAGTAGGACAGAAAATATCCAACTTTTTACTCTCTTTAAAAGAAAAGCCCTAAAAAATGTGAGTTTCCTGATGACTTGCCCACAGGACCTTCAAGTCAGAGATACAGAAAGCATTGCTAAACATATAAGGTTAGAAAGGATGTGTTCTGGTTGTTTCTGTCTGCCTTTGGATAAGTCTTTGGACTCAGTTTTTTGATCAGTCCTACTGAATTGTTCTACGTTTCTTTTTCCAAGCAGCCATGCTGATTGCTCCCAACCACTGTAGCCTGCCCATTAATTGCTTTCTTTTCCTTCTTGTCTCTATAAATTCTTGACACCCCCTGGCTGGATGAGGCCCATGACTATATGGCAAACGTCATTCCCCTGCAAGTGCAGAATAACTTTTGAATTATTTGGCTTTGCTGCATTAGTGCCACACTTAAATTACTGCAGCAAAGAACTAAGTCCCTAGTAAGCCCCATGGCAAGATACTGGCAAGAGCAGCAATATCTTTGCAATGTAATCCAGCTTTTAGATCTAAGTCGGTTCTCCTCAGGCACAATTGCATGGGGCTGCATCTTCATTTATGTTTATAATTTAAACATCTATGTGTAGACCTTCATACATAACAATTGATTTGTAAAGGGAGATAAGGTCCCAGGAGGGAGAAAATCAAGGTGCTTGGAGTGTATAGCACAGTGCTGGAGATCTCACAGGAGATCTCTCCRTATGAGATTGCAGGGAGCACTAGAAAACAGAGCTCCAGATAACACATCATTGGATGAAAATAGGAACCAAATCTCTCTAATGTTATTTTTTTTCCATAATAAGTGGATAAAATATTTTTACATAGTAAGTGTGATCTAAGACAAAGATTAATGTTGAAGCATGAGCTTCTTTTCAGAGGGATGGTTTCGGTGTTGATAATGCTAGCAATCGTACTGCTAGTCAAACCATATTTAAGATTCTTTGACTTTCGGAGTCAGATAATTAGGAAAAGATTTCATCCTTCATTTAAAAAGGAAAAGCTTCTCAGATTTTCCAGTCAAAAGGAACTAGCTTGAAAGCATGTCCTAATTCTGCAATGAATTTTTAAGGTCCAGGAAAAAAAACTTTTACCTCTCTTCTTTGCTTTATCCCCCACACCTTTTTAATGAAACTACTATTGGCACATAAAGATGACGGAGTTAGAAAGACTGTGATGTGTAAGAAAAGACAACATTTGTTTGTCCAGTAATTGGGATTAGGGAATTTGTCAAACCTATTCAATGGCAACGCCACCAGAAATGGTCTCTTCATCTACTCCTTGGGTTTTCTCAACCTGTATTCTCAGCTCTTCTGCCCATTTTTCTAAGACTACAGCAGATTGTCCTTAATGAGTAACAAAAACTGTTGCCTGCTGGATTTCAAACTGGCATGGCAGCCTTGCTTTGTTGCTGTCTGTTTAGGAAGTTACTTCCCTCCCTCCAATTTTGTTTCTTCACATGTAAAATGGCCTCCTTCCTAAAACATATTCGAGTTCCACATGTTGCTGAAAAAACTGAAATGAAAGGTGGAGCAGACATGATACAAAGGGAGGGCAGCCACTTTGGTGAGGAAAAAAGGGGAAGTGGGAAGTTCTTATATGTGACATAAGAAAAATAGAGTAAGCAACAAGCTAGGGAAGGAGGGAAGTTGAAAGCAAAGAAAATGGATGAATATGAGAGATCAGTTTAATGTGAGGGCTTTTAGAGGGTAGTAGCCAAGTAACAGAGGAACCTGCATTGGTCGGCTCTGAGGCTACAGAAGAATCATAGGATCATAAGTCTGGAAGGGATTCAAAAAACCCCAGGGCAGGATCAGCTGTATCTGTGTCGTTTCTGGTGCATGTTTCTGTAATTTGTTTTGAAGGCTTCCTTTGATGGAGACTCCACAACTGTCCTAGACCGTTTATCTCAGTGTTTACCTTACCTTTAGGAAGTTTCTGTCATGGAAATAGTCATGTAGGGAGAAAATGAATGTCAGTTATGACTGAAGGAATTTAAACATTCTGGTGCCCTGCATATTGACATATAATAGGTCAGGGAGCAGAGTCAACATATATCAGCCTTAAAGATGGACTTTTAGAAAAAAAATCAACCCTTTTCCTTCCTTCCTTCCTTCCTTCCTTCCTTCCTTCCTTCCTTCCTTCCTTCCCTCCTTCCTTCCTTCCTCTCTTCTTTCCTCCCTCCCTCCCTCCCTTCCTCCCTTCCTCCCTTCCTTCCTTCCTTCCTTCCTTCCCTCCTTCCTTCCTTCCTTCCTCTCTTCCTTCCTCCCTTCCTCCCTCCCTTCCTTCCTTCCTTCCTTCCTTACTTCTTCCCTTCCTCCCTTCCTCCCTTCCTCCCTTCCTCTCTTTTTGGACTTTGTGAGCACTTTATAAGGAAAGAAGGGCAAGAAGCTGTTGTGGAACTTTCTACTTTTATGATGCTTATGCAGGACTGAACAAAACCCTCAAGAAAGTCATGTCCAGAGGAGGCCAGTTCATCCTTCCTGCTCATACATCCCTTTGTTTTTCCAGCCACTGAATTGTGATGATTAAAGGCATCAATACAGAACAAATGCCATTCACACCAGCATCTACTGCAGAGCAATCTCACCTGCACTCAGTGTGGCTTTAGAGTACTGCATGCTTCATGTGAGCAGGCTCTAACCACAAAGGACCAGTAAAAAAGCTCTTTCTGTCCGACATGAATTAGGACGCTCAGTTAAAAATTCATAGGAAGATTACATAAAACCATATGCTGCCTTTATTTTCCCCCTTTTGCATTAAAAATGTACAGCTGCTCTGCATTAGACATTCCATTAGCCTGTGAGTCTCACAATCTGGACTTCGTAGTTAATGATGGGGGGAGGACTAACTGAGAGGGGAGAAGGGGAAAATGAAAGTGTTTTAGGCACAATATTCAAGGCTTCCTTAAAAAAGACAGCATATAAGGTGGATGGAGAATTTAAGTGTGAGAGTAGAAGGTTTGCTGAAGAGGAACTACATTAAAGAAGAGACCTGTTTTCRGAATTATTGGCTTGCTCTCAGAACCCCTGAGCAGCATCAGCAATAATTAAAATGATATAACCTGTTTCCTGTGGTCATTTGGGAAGAAAATAAAAAATCTATATTCCAAATGGAGTCAGGAAATGTTTAGACTCTTCTAACAGTGTTAAGTCGCAGAGAGTTTTATGGCCACTCTGTTTCTTCTGCAAGAGACCCTTTAATTTAGTTGGAAGTCTTGAAGGGTCCAGGTTTATTATTAGATAATTGACTGTGTTGGTCAGTTAATTGCCTGGGATTGAATATATGGCCACTTAATGTACTAACAAAGGGAATCATTTAGTAATAATCTTTCTATACATTGTAATGAGATGCATTTTAAAGAGTCTTCTTGATGATGTTGTGTCCGTAAGTGTCCTAGAAGGCTCTATAGGGAAGCTTGTAGAGATGCTGCTGGGTATAGATGTACACAGTGTGAAGACAAGCTCAACAGCAAGCAAGTGAGCTACAAAATTGTCCACTTACACAAACCGGGCCTGAGTCTGTCTTTGCTCATGGGGCAGAAGCAAAGAGAAAAAAGAAGTGATGGGTCTTATTTACATTGTGAACTCAGCTATGTGTATTCAGTCATTCCACTTGGCATGTGCCATCTCCATATGAAAAACCCAAACCAAGCACATCTGATAATCCAAACAGTATTTAAAATATCCTCAGCAGACAAAGAAAAGAAGTATTTTGTTCATCATTTATGAATGGTGAAGAGGATGTTTCACTTCCAACCTAGGTATATTTCAACCTTTTATTTATTTTTATTTTTTTTATTTTATTTTACATTAAATACAATAATACAGCACCAGATACAGGACCAAAGTCTATTCTCTCCCTACATGACTGATCCCCTAAGAGTCATCTTGTATTTTCTGCATATGTTTATTTCTTCTTGGTCTTACCCAGTATTAAAAATCATAAATATTGCCCCTTCTTGGACTGATTACGGTTCTTTGCACTTACACAAGATGAGAAAACTAAGCAAATAATTTTTTGGGGATTGAGTCACAAATAAAATTTTAATATGAAGCATTGTGAAATGTGTGATGCAGTCTCCATTGTTAAGCTACATGTTTAATTAACTGTTGCCTAAATGCAGGTACTAGGCAACAAGAGCACAAGAGCGCATTTAAGTGTCTTAATTAAATTATATGCAGTATGGTCATATTTAATTGTACACAGAACATGCTTTCTCCTTGCTTTTATTCCTCCATGTCTTTTGTTTCTACATCATAAAGTAGATGGAGTACATTCAAGGTTACTTCATTCACAAGAAAGTAAGGAGATTTTCCACACATTTTTTGGGGGGATGAATAAAATTTCTTCTGGTGTTTTGTTTCTTTAAGCAGAATGCATGATGAGCATCCGATACAAGGAGCATCACAGCAAGTAGCAGGAATGTATCCTCAGTTCAGACCATACAGTCTTGAAATTTAAACTGCATCTCATGCGTCAAACACAGCTCTCTGCATTGTCTTCTTGGTCTAGGAAATAATTTTATATGTGAATGTATGTAATGCCTATGAATTTGTGGCTGATGACCTTTTGGAATATTACACAGAATGATTGGTTTCTAATAGTTTAAGCAAGTCTATTTTTTAAAATTGGAAGTGCTGGAATCAGCAACTGAGATAAACACTGGGAATAAAACAAATATCAATAAAGCAGATATTTCTAAGTTTGCCCTATTAAAAGAGCAGAATAAAAAGAACCAGTCTGGAAGGCTGAGACCTTGGTTACAACCCAGAGCAGATGTCATGGCCAGACATAATCTCTGCTCTCCTAGGGAGCACAGCTGATGTGCTGCAAAACCTACAGCTACAAGAGCTGTGAAAATGGACTTGTTTCTGCAGGTTTTAAGGAAGCATCTTGACTGTTGTATCTCGGGAACACAGCTTAATATGACTGAATCTCCTTGAGCACGTTTCTGTGTGCCAGAGAGACGCAGCACAGCCACCCTCCTCCAGGTCAGTGCACTGAGTGGGAGAAATGCTGATGTGAATTTTACATAAACTGAAATGTTGCAGTAGTGCCAAGCTTGAACTTGGCCACAGTCTTAAAACTGAGCCTGATGCAGCTGGATTTGGTAATACTATTTTTAGCCAAATTTTCCCTTTGTGCTACAGGGAACCCTTTCCTTTGCTGCCAAAGCTGGTTCCTCCCAGTGAGGATATCATAGTCTACACCTCAACCTCATCTTTGTAGCAGCATCTTAGTCCCTTTGGAGTGACAGAAAAGATTAAAAAAACATAATTCATTCTTCACTGCAAATACGACTTTGAATGCTGCTCAGAGGGCTACTTAGAAGCCCTTCCAGCAGAGTGGTCTCGGAAATACGATGTTTTAGCCCTTCCCTGTTTTATATCAGATTTAGCTTCTCTCTAGCTAACCTCTCCCATATTGGAGCTTGGCTTGTCCAGTTAGGGCTTGACTGGCCTTCTTTGGAGGCAAGACATCCCCAGCAGTGCAAGGCTGGAGTCTTCTGTTCACTGGTGACTTCATACACAGCTAGGTTGTGGCTCATGATCTTGCCAGAAATATAGGGTACAGGAAGTGGGAAAGAAGAGGGCGCAGTGAGCTATGGATGCCTGCAGTAAGTGTTGGGACTGGGACAGGGATGGAAACGTGAGGTGGTATTGGATCAACATCATTCCTAGTGCATGAGATTTCATATGCTCCTGAACTTCTCATACAGGCTTTCTCAGACTGGGGTTCTGGAGAGCAGTGCTGCTCTTTTAACTGTCGAAAGCATGGAAGGTGTAAAGTAATAATTATTGTAAGGGGAATTTCACCCATAGAGGCCTCGGTCTCTGTTGTGGCCTTGAGATGTCAAAATGAGCATGAAACCCTCCATCTTTAACAAAGTTTAAAGAAATGTAACATTGTACCAATACTTCAAAAAGGATAAATGGAACAACCCAGGTAATTACAGTCTTGTCAGATTGATGTCGATCCCAGGCAAAATAATGGCATGGCTGATGCAGCTCTCAAATAGTAAAGACGTACAGGAGGGTAATGCAATTAATGCCAATCAAGGTAGTTTTCTGAAAAAAAAAATTTATTTCTTGTCACATAATCCTGATGTCTTTTTTATGAGATTACAATTTTGGTGTAGAAAGGTACTAGTTTGGATGTAATAGACTTACATTTCTATAACACTTGACTTTGTGCTGCATGGCATGTTGATTAAGAAACCAGAATGAGACAAGCTCAAACCAGAACTTATTAAAATGATAAAACCTGCATGAATATTAGCTGTTAAAATGTGTTTGTGAATGTGAACATCAGGCTGGGCTGTTTCTAGTGGGTCAAGCACATATGATTTGCTGAGTTTCAGCTGTTTGATAATTCTAGGAACAACATGGAAGAAGATGTACTCATTACTGATAAAGTTTTCAGATTTCACAATTTGAGGGAGTGATAAATCATGAATAGGACTGATCAGTGATACAGAACAATCTGGATTGCTTGATAGCAGGGCATGAGACAAAAGTAAAGTCAAATGTGTGGAAACAAAGACCATAGATTGATTATATTTTTGGATTCAGTGATTCAGAGATCTGCTGAGGTTCTGGTTTATCAYTCACTGAACATCAATACCAAAAATATGTGACATAGGTTTTGGGGAACCTTGAGTAAAATTAGCTGTATAACCTTTGTAATTTGTGCTGATGAGACTTATCAGAATATTGCATACGGCTTTTACAGGGATGTTAAAAAACTGGGGATGATTCAGGCAGAATTCCCAAGAATGATTAAGCAATTGAGAATCATGCACATAATGGAAGATTTCAAAATACCATAAATACAGTTTGAGTTAAAGAAGCAGAAAGAGGCTTGATTAGGTCCTTACATATACTTTTGCAGAAAATAAACATTGCAAATGGCTCTTCAATCTGTTGAAAAGAGCTGAGAGGATCTTGATGCAGCCTGAACCTAGGCAACCTCAACCTTGAAATTAGGCACCAATTTCTCAAGGGTTGTGTTTAATCCTGCAAACAACTGGGGATTTTAGAATCAGGATATCTTCTTAGAAGATAAGATCTAGTTCAAAGCCATTACGCAGGAATGAATAATGGTGATTTTGAAGGTCCTTTAAAATCCATGAATCTCTGAGTACCAATGTATAGCAACTATGTGTATTTTTGTCAGAGTCTGTGGCAAAGTTTGGATTAGCTTCACGAGTGAAAGATCTGTGCCCTCCTTGTGTTAGCTCATCCCACTCCTCATACTGAGATCTCTTCTGTGACCACCTATGCAGTAACACATCAATGCTTCCTTTTCTACTGGGGGAAAGATTGACCTGTTCAAGAAGGGTAGGCCTTTGAAAAAGCTCATTTTCCAGAAAGAATGGGATATATAAAGCGTTGAATAAAAGCACTGTTGGATGCTTTTTGCTCTGGGCAACAACCTTGCCTTTGACTGCTGGAGCTTCATTCTAGCCTCTAGTGGCTCTCCCTTTGGACTCTCTCTTTTTCCCTCCTTTGTGGCCCAACTTCATCACATTTGAGCTGAACTCCCAGTTTCTGACTGTACCGTGTAGAAAAGCAGTAGAATAAGAAGTGACCAGAGCTAGAGCCTTTTGCCCACATTTAACAGTGTTTCTTTAGCTGTCTAACAAAACTGCTCTTTGGAGGACACAGAGATAGAAAACCCTAAGACTGCATAGTGATGTCTGCACCTTAAGAACTGGTTAACTATATGCATAGCCCTACTAATAGTGATTGCTGGTTTGGAGAAGATTGCACCTCATGTCATATCCCTAAACCTTGATACATACCTGGGATTTAGTAGAAAGGCTTTTGCCCTTGTACCTAGAGGAAAACAATCACTTGGCTATGGGGAAAGAGCTTAAGAATTAGTTACACTGAGTATTTTTCTATAAGAGCATTCTTTGCTTCCCACCCTTGGTGCTTCTCTTTCTGAGAACCTTTGCCCATATGTATGAATCTGAGTTCAGTAATAATATTTAGCTCTCATGACATCWAGAGTTGCACACTTAATCTCCAAAGCACTTTCTGAGCATTAATTAATTAGGTCTCTCCTTCCTGACATGCGGTAAGGATTTGCAATGATTGTCTTCTCACTCAGAAAATTTGTGATTTGCCAAGGATCTCCTCAGTAACCAGTGTCAGAGCCATAATTAATGTTGTGGGTCCCAGTTCACTGTCCTTTGCTCTGATCCTTTAATGTCTCAATAGTGTCATTCAGAAAAAGGGGTTTAGAAGGAACAAGTATCACGGTAATTTRCTGGTGATAAGAAAGTGAAGTCAAGCTCTCTATACATCTACTGTGCATTTTGTCATCTCATATTAGCACTGGCTCTGTTTGCATGGTTCATATATCCCCCAAAATATGCCTGGGCTTTGTCTAAGAGATTGGTTGTTATTATGGACCAAACCCAAACCAGAGAGAGTGCTGAAATTAAGCAATGTGGGCAGTCACACTTGAGTTCTCCAGCCCAAAGCCTGTCCCCTCTTTAAATCGGTGGAGTAGTTGTAGCTTTCGTGGGTGAGTTGACTATTAACCTGAGGAAAATTTTGGGCCCCGTGTTATTTGATACTATAAGAAAACAAGGATCATGATACTAAATGTACTGGATGGTGAATATAAGAAAGGATGTGCTTTTCTTTCTTTTTTTTTTTTGCCTGCATCTGCTCTTACAAACCACATTGTCCCTCCTTGGTGCCACAGTGCTTGCCCCTGTTGTGACTTTGAGGCTGGATAGCAGCGGTGTGCATGATGGTATCAAAGCCCAGGGACAGGTCTGGTAATTTGAGACTCATTTTCCTTCATCTGTGAACAGCAGCAGACTATTATCAGCTTGATCCAGGGCTGTCTGTGTGCACCATGCTGCCCATCAGTGGCAGAAGGGGATTCCATGTGGATATTTCTGTTAATTTCTGGTTTGAATATCACAAGTCCGTGTTTTGGGTGCTGGTCACCTTTGAAAAGAGCAAAGCTGCCTTTGTGAATGCTGATCGCAGGAGTCTTTGCTAAGCAAGAAGGTCATGAGTCAGATTTCCTTTTAGCCTATCTTTCTGCAGACAGGGAAGTCTGGGAAAAGGAGAGGAACATTTCTAATTCTGGTCCTTTTGTCTCTTTCCTGTTGCTAGAGATGATACAGCAGATTCAATGACCTTTTCCATGAAAAAGAAGCTGAGGCTGATAGCAAGTGATGTGGGCTGATGGAGCCCACTTGCTTGTTCCCTGCAAAGGTAGTTGTGAACAGCTGTCCCACTGCCTCTGCCACATCTCTTTACCAGTGCTGAACGAAACAAGGTAGTTCAATACCTTAGCGCTGAGCTCTCACTGCTGTTATCACTGCTTTTATCCCCAAGGTTCAGGCTCCTGTCCCTCCCATGTTGCTGCTAAATTTCCTTGGTACCAGAGCCTGGTGTGTAGGGGCAAGGAGAAGTGACAGCATTATGCAGACACTGAAAAGCTCATTGTGTGTCCATACAGTTTCACAGCTCGTTTTGGCCTTTGAGTTGGGTTGTTGTTCTTAACTCTKCTTGTATCCAGGAGCTTGAAAATGGGGTAAAAGTGAAACAAGCAGTTGATAAAGATCTTTTCCATTGTCTGTGAGGCCTAAAGGKCATTATCTAGATTGAAGGCTTGACTTTTGTGCTCAAAGACACAAGATGTTGTTTTTTTCTGGACAAACAAGTGATCTTTATGCTTTCTTTGCCTACTTCTCGTGTGAGGGATATATGATAGATGTATCTAAGCACTTGGACTTGGACTGAGACCATCAATCCATATCTCAGGCAGCAGAGAGTGGGAAGTAACTAATAAAAACTTCTGGTTATAGTGATCCTGCAATGGATTTGACCTTTGCATCACCTTCTAAACCCCAGACTATCATGATTCTCTCCTGCAGTTATACTAATGAGCCGAAAAAATGGTTTTGGACATACTTTTAGAGTGTTGTTGAGACATAAATACACACTAAGTGAAGACTACATAATGTTTTCCTGTTTGTGCATTAGATATAATGGAGCAGTAAGCCAGTAACCCAGAGGTGAAAGCCTGTGCATTCCATATTGCCAATTTATTACACATGCAAAATGTAAGCATATAGCTTAATTCCAGCAATTATAGAGTTTTGTTGTGATTCCTCTAATCTGTTTTTCAGTAGTTTAGATTCTAAGCACTCCCTGTTCAGGTTGGTGGTCTGGCATAGAATAGCCATCCCTGCTTCTTACTATTGCTGTGGGGGCTTCTTCCTTTATAATCACCAGTAAATGGTCATTCCCACCTCTGTGTCCTAGCAGACAGGTTGTAATCAGTCTGCCCTGGTGGCTGGACACTCCAGGGTTGTTTCTGCAGACCTGGATCACACATATTGTGACTGAGGACAGATTCCTAGAGCTTGCAGTTCTGGGTCCTTGAGCTGTTCTTACAGGCATCAGACATCAGCTTTAAGGACCAGGTGGAAATCCATCAGTGGCTTAGTTTTATTTGGATCGGGGGGTAAAGAAAAGCAGAAATTGAGCTGCAGTATTTTTACCTGTCATTGTCCAGGCAGGAATGTCCGTACATGGCTGTAAAGCACACATGCAATARGCCAAGTGCTTCCTGAACACCTTGGACTTGCAGTGCACACACTGAATAGCTTCCCACATGAGTCTTGTGTGTTCCTGGAGTTTGCTGCAAGAATTGGGAGTATGGCATTTGCAGCCTGAAATTATGGAGCATGGGTAAGTCTGGCATTTCCAGGGGGAAAGATTTGCTTTCCATGCCTGCATTACGGAGATGATATGCTCAAGAAAAATGGAATTGTCTGTAATTTCCAGCCCTGAGGCAGGCGACTGGATCTGACATCTGACTGGGGCTGACACATATCAGAAATCTAGGAGAAATGTAAAAATCATTAATCTTTTTTTCCAGAAAAAACCCCAACTTACTCTAGACAGACTTTATCTCCAGCAGAGACAGCATCTAGGTGGCCATGGCGTTTGCTCCCAATCAGCGAAATGTTTTTGCTGTGACGCTGGGAATAGGAGGCCATGCAGCTTTCTCTAAGCCACTGGTCTTTGCTTTTCATTCTCTGGCAAACTTGTCCCACTGCAGACTAGGAAACATAGACTTGGTGGTACCATAAGTAAAACTCTGCTGCAGACTTTGGACTGAGGCAAATGTGCCTTCAGGGCTTAGGCAAGAGCATCACAGATGGACTTGGGGGTGGGTTCACGGGACTAACTGAGAACTAGGTCACCCTGTAGGGAGGCAAGATATCAGATTTAACACACCAGTGTTTCAACACCAGTCTGCTTCCATATGACAAATAGCTTCTGTTCTTGAACTACAGTAGTAGAACCAGATTAATATCTCTGCTAAAGAGAACCACACTAAAAAAAAAAAATCCCCAAAAACCTATGGTTTGGTAGGTTAGTTCAAATCATGCCATGTCTCCAGGATAAATATTGTATTTATTTATTCAAACTCCCTGCTTTTCCAACCTTTTGGAACCCTTTCTTCCTTGAAAGATTAAAGGATAATAGCAAGGAAATCTGCAAGAAAGCAGATCTCTCATGAATTAACTAGCTACCAGTTCATTCTGTGTGGGTTTGCAAGGGGTATTCTGCAATCACAGAGCCCTTTGGGCAACTTTTTGTTGTGGTTGATGCAGCAATAGTGTATGTACCTCAGTGAAAGTGATGGCTCCTAGGTATTCAAACTTTGGTTTTATATGGTCCAAGTGCTGTTGCTGTAAACAGCATTACTTTAGTTGCTGTTAATAAAACACTCTAATGTAATCATTACTTACCTGTACCGTGTCCTCCCAGCAGCAGGTCTGGGTAGACATGTCTATACAATTAGAATTAATGCAAACCACTTAAAACTTGAATGCCTAGTTTATTTTCGAATGGGAAGGTCAGCATCATTATCCTTGGTGGATTCAATTACCAAATCCTGCATAATCGCAGACCATGCTTCCTGTCTGCTAATCATGACTTGCTCTGAATACATTATGTGCAAATACAACCAAAACAAGAGATGGCATTTCCATATGTTTTGTGCCTGTAATTACTTCTTGCAGGTTGTATTTAACTTTCTTAGTATAATGTAAAATCCTTTTATTGGCTTTGTTTTTTTAAAAAACACAAAGGAATAATAAAAAACAGTGGCAAGCAGAAATAGGAAAGCATCTGTATRCAATTAATCCTTCTGCTTCATTTAGACCCCACAGAATCTGTGAATGTAAGTCACAACAGTAGAACAAAGTTGTTAGAGACATTGCATTTGGAAACGTCTCTCATGAAGAGCAGTGTGTGTAATTAGGGGCTTTGGAATTACTTTGTTGAGTTTGGTTTAGTTTTGCTTAAGGAAGAGGACGCTAATGAACTTGTATTCAGCATTTTTTTATTATTAGAGCATTCACTGCTACCGTAAACAAATATCCTAATGACAAGAACAGGGACAAGTAATACATAATAAAAAATACAGTTACCTAATTAAATGTAAACATCCTCTAATGAGAGAATTTGCATTATTGTATGGTGAGCTTGATCTATAACAAGTGTGAAATCAACAGGTGTCTTTCCCAGAGCTCAGTCACTTTTGAGTCTGACTTGTTAAATATGTGCCTCCTCTGTGCTATTTTTAGTGCTTTGGAGGATTAGAAACTGGTAATTTTTATGTTCTTGAAAATATAATTTCCTCCATGACTTTTTGTGTATCAGTGTGTATGTCCATGCACACACATGTACAAGTACATTTTGTGGAGCTTGGGACTCTGAAGTATAAAAGTTTGTTTCATTTTCTGCCATGGATTTTGTTCCCCTGACATCCTCAGGGAATGTGAACATCCTCCTTTGTGTAACACTGTGATAATATGCCATCTGGATGGAAAATACTGTATATTAATATGAGGGCACAGCACATCTCCACTTGCTACCTTCCCACAACAGGTTTTGTGAAGCTGCTATCACATCTGGTTCTATTCTTCAAAGATGTGCGGAAGACTTATTGCCCCACAACTCCTGTGTTTGACTAGCATAGAGAGGTGCTGCATCACTACAATCCAGTGGTCCTTTCTCCCCAGATAAGTCCCTGTTATCTGAGGACTGCTCTGAAGCCACTGAAGAAATGAGGCGCTCTGTCTGTGGGTGATGCAGCACCACAAGCCTGTCCCAGCACTGCCACTGGGTTCCCACCCAAGCCACCCCCACACACCATCCAGCACGAGGGCAACCAGTTTTTTGAACTTCCCACAAAAGGTACATTCACTATCATGATGCTGCCACACATTGGGAAGATGGGTGGGCTGAGAAACAGGCTGTGCTCGGGGTTGTTCTTCTGACTGTAGRCCAAGAAACCCTGGTGTAAGGACTGAAATGCAGAACCAGAGAGCTTGGAAATGCTCCTACAGAGTTGCATCATGAAAGAGCAAGGGAATGGGGATGATTCACTGTAGGTAATGCAGCTGTATGTGCAAAAACAACTTCAAGGATTCTTATAAATTTATTTAGATTCTTTTGCCTTTTAAAATCCTTTGTAAGCTTATGTTCTGWGGCACAAAAGATCAACCCCACTAAAAGAAGAAAAACTCCTCAAACAAACAAGACAAAGAATTTTTTACTAGAAGTATCTTAAATGTTTAAGCATTTGCATGTACTTTAGGTTTTATTAAATTGTCTCTCTGCGGTTGTCTAAATACTTCTATTTATCTTTTTCTGGGATGATTATAAGCTAACAACAGTGATTGGATCTCCTTTGGCAAGAGAATTTCGCTAGAGGGGAATTGAGTATGTTTTAAATGTACAAATAAGAGGTAGAGGGAAACAAGTCACAATTAGCATAATTAAATGAATATCAAAATGACATTTAATAGAACTTCACTCCTGCATATCATCAATATTTGAGCTATTTTGAGAGCTGAACATAGGGAAAACTTAAAAATCAATGTGGAATGGACTAGACCTGATTCTGGGTTTGCTTTATCTCTGATTTAGACCAACATAATTGGATATAATTGAATTTTGGTGGTGCCCTTTCTCATTGCATTAGGTTAATTTGGATGAGATCCAACTCGCTAGCTATGGGATTTTGCATATTGGAAAGTGGGACCATCTTTAGCAACAAGCAACAGATCATGTTCCTTTTTCATTTAAACAGGAATTGTGTGGAACTCCCACCAGGCAGTACCACAACAATGTGCAAATAATTTCATTGAAACTGAGTTTCCAATATGTCAATAACTTTTCAAGCCTCCAGTAAGACACCCCCTAAAGATTTGCAGTCCAAATAACTCCTTGCCTCAGAGAGTTTCAGTGAAGAGCTTTGACAGTTCTTGGGAGAGTTTAATTCTAGGGTGGGATTTACCTACTTCAGATATTCCAGTGTAATTTTCTGCATGTGAGCTCCTCAACTAAACTCCTCCCGCAGTCAGTGGAGGGGCAAAATAGACATCACAGGTGCAATTTCTCTGACCTATTTTAGATGTATACCTTGGGATGGGATGGAATTCGACCCCAGAAGCACCTTTCTTTGCTCTAAAGTGAATATCAAAGGACCAGATCAGACGTGAAGTTGTATTTTGTAGATGTCTAAAGACAGGAGAGATTAATCTTGTCAAAACCCACAAATCTCGTAGTCTTCTGAACATTGCAACAGAAATGAGATGGATAATGTCCTTTAAAACCTATACTTTAAAATGGTCAGAAACCCCCTCTAAGGGGCGTGGTGTGGGTTCCTGTAGCAAGTGAAAGAAAAATAGAGCCTTGCTGCTCTGTTGGTGCTGAGCTGTGATTTTACAAGCTGGAGTAATATAGAATCATAGAATCATAGGATGATTTGGGTTGGGAGGGACACTAAAGATCATCTAGTTCAAACCCTCTGCCATGGACAGGGACAGCTTCCATTAGACCAGGTTGCTCAGACCCCCACTCGACCTGGCCTTGAACATTTCCAGGGATGGGACATCCACAGCTTCTTTGAGCAATCTGTGTCCATGCTTCATCACCTTCAAAGGAAAGAATTTCCTTCTAATATCTAATCTAAATCTCTCCTCTTTTAGTTCAAAACCATTCCCCTTTGTCCCATCACTATGTGCCCTTGTCAAAAGTCCCTCTCCAGCTCTCTTGGAGCCCCTTTAGGTACTGGAAGGTGCTCCAAGGTCTTCCTGGAGCCTTCTCTTCTCCAGGCTGAGCACTTGCAACTTTCTCAGATTGTCTTCATAGCAGAGGTCTTCAGTTCCCTAAGCATCTTCATGGCCTCCTCTAGACTTGCTCCTATGGGTCCATGTCCTTCTACTGTTGGGGACTCCAGAGCTGGACACAGCACTCTGGGATGGGTCTCACCAGAGAGGAGCAGAGGGGGACAATCACCTGCCTTGACTGTCAGCTACTTCTTTTGTTACTTTCACACTGATTCCTGATGAGGCCATCTAATTCGAACTCATGACTGAGGAGCTGCTGTATTGAATTCAGTGACAAACAGATGTTGGTACAGTGCCTCAAGAAGGTAAAAAATTCCCTGCAGTTACTTCATGGTGAGATCAGCAAAGCCTTCTTTCTGCTGGTGTCATCCTGCTCCCTCCGGCCCTTGGTGCTCAATGTGTGTTGGGAATCCATCTGGCCTTACTTATCTCTCTTTCACAGTGGGGTCAGCTTGTTTCTTCTCAGCAGGGGGTTACTCTTGATCCTACACTGTTGTGAAAGGCAGGCAGGATGGGGCTTGCTTATGACATATTGTGTTTTTCTACCAGTAAGCAAAAGTCTAAAGAGAATGAGATTGTTGTGGGAAGGTCAGATCACGCAACTTCCCACAGTGGGGTAAAAAAAGAGTAATTCAGCTGGTTTTATAAAGCAGCTTGTGAATTAATTACAATTCATATTTTGGATTTTAATTAATACTACATATGAAGTTCTACCATACATAAATTCAAGAATCAGTATTCCTCTGCAGATTTTAGGTACCTACCTGCTACCCTTGCCTCACTAAGGACACTTCTAGTTACTGACTAAGCTTCACCTCCAGATTTTCTGGTTGTGAATAGATTAATGACACATGTCCCTTCACCACAGAAATCTCTTGCGGTCCTAACACTCCATTTCCATATATCTCTTTTCAAGCTGCCTTACATCTGTCACCCTTCTCTTTAAATAAAGGTTTGCACATAATTTTCTTTTAATATGCACAGTTTAGTGAAATGCTGAATATTGATAGGTAACTACAAAACAAGCTGGTGACCAGATCATGCTGAAAATTCAGAATTAATTTCTCACCCTCTATCAAATTTACATCCCAGCAAGAACATGTATTTAAATATACCCCACCAGTCTAATGTGCTAGAGAACTATGTTGATTGGCCCTTGCTACCTAAATTAGGGAGATTGTTTCTGCATATATTAATTGGCCCGTGGGATTTACTAGTTTCTCTGACTTTAAAATCTGGAGCCCTTATGATTCATTTTAAGCTACACRGAGCATAGAGGAATCATTCTAGCAAAAATGCACTGGCAACAGAGCATCTGCTCGATCCACTTATAACCACTAAGGCCAGGCAGGAGTTGATGGCCTTAGTGCTGATCACACGCATGATCAGAAACGTTTGAGTTTGGTTTTTGAAGTCTTCTGAGAGATTTTGTCTTTATCAGCACAGTGTCCACAAACATTTTTCTTGGATATTTGCTTCTGCTTCACTAAGGAGGAAAGATACTACCAGCTGGATAAACCTGCTGTCAAAAACCTTTTGGAGGACAGACTTTTTAGACGGGCCTGAGGTTATAGGTCAAAGGGCAATGTTTTTAAACTAAAAGAGGGCATATGTAGATTAGATAAAAGTAAGAATTTTATTGCAATTAGGGTAGTGAAACACTGGCACAGGTTGTCCAGAGACGTGGTGGGTGCCCCATACCTGGAAATGTTCAAGGCCAGGTTGAATGGATCTTTGAGCAACTTTATCTAGTTGAAGATGTCCCTGCTCATTGCAGGTGAGTTGGAGCAGATGAGCTTTAAGGATCCCTTCCAACTCAAACCATTCTGTGATTTTATGGAAATGCAGCAGGTTTCCTCTCAAGGTTCTGCTTCTGCCATTTATTGGGATAATGTAAATGGATTTTACCTCTTTTTCCTGACAATAAATTCCCAATTTTAAGCTGTTTGCTTGACATGCATTCCTGGAGTGCGTGGATGAGCAGAACAGAAGCATGGGTTAGTTGTGCTTCATTTGGTTTTTGACTTGTATACAACATTCTTATTTTTGTAATTGAGCCATCTTTACTGGTTCTGCTGCTCTCATGACACTACAGGGAAGCTGCTGAGTTCCCTTAACATTAATTTGCTCGTGCAAGGCAAAAAAGCAAAAAGATTCCTTTTTTTTTAATGCAAACTGTGCTGTCTTTCTGGTCTACACCAATAGGAAAGCACTTGCAAATGTTCCTGTCTCAGTTGCTGAAAACTGCCTCCCCATATGTTTTCCTGATTAAGAAATTCAGTCCACCAAATGGCAGAGTTTGCTCAGCTGGAGTTTACTGTTTGGTTGGGATTAATAAGCAGTTCTCCTCTTCCCATACATCTTCCTGTTTAGCATAAAAGAAAACAAATTACTTCGGGGCTTTCCTGCTTATTTGTACTTACACAAAAAGTATATTCTGGGAGCTTTTACAGTGTGTCTGCCTCCTCAAAATGCAACACGAGGCTGTCTCCGTCAGCCACTGGTGCTTAACAAGGTCTGTGCCTGGGCAGTGTGAGAGCCAGCCGGTTAAGCCGTGAATGCTGAGGGAGAGAGAAATAACTGACTGATCTGGGTTACACAAACTCTTATGGGGATTTATTGGTAGATTTTCTTTAACACAGACAAGAAGTGGCAAATTTAGTGCTTGGATTGATTGCTCAGGTAGCTCAAAATCCTCCGAGGAGAGGACAAACACTGCCCAGGCCAAGCAAAGCCATCATTTCTCATGCTGTCTTATATGTGTGCCTGTTTCTTTTTTAACTTTTCCCATATGGCAGCTGCTTTGTGGACTCCAAAATCTGTTGTTCTGATTCTATTCAGCTTTCAAAATGTCACTGAGTTTGACAAAAGGGTCACAGAAGTTTCTAAAAGAGTAGTAAGAGCCAAAGTTTCTAAAAGAGTCGGAGCTTTTAGGTGCTGATACCTGCACTTGAACATTAAAAGATCTTATAGCTCTCCCAAATCCAGCCAAAACTCAACAGGCTTGGGGTGCCTAACACTAATAGGCCTCCTGTTCAGGTTATGAACTTCCCAAAACTCTGCCTTTTGGGACCACTGATCTGACCAAGTCCACCCACTGGCAGTGGCATGTGACGACAGTTTTGAGGGAAGATGGTTAGATGATACATTGATAAGTATTTCTGATTTTTGATTCCACTACTTTAGAACTACTTTAGTTCTTCCTTTTCAACTTTATGCATTGGTGGTTTTATTTTCTGAGTAACTTTGACTTGTTTTTACATACATGTGTGAATGTACATGTGCAAATATATAAGCCACATTTTTCTGTTGGGGCCCACTGTTACATTTCATGTTACATATGCTGCTGGTTTATAATTCTGTACTTTTTCCTGCTGGTAAAGTTTCTGAAAAGATCATCGCATCCAATGGATCTTTCTGATGTTTACTCTGCTCAAATATGGAGTTTTTCACTGCCAGGTTGGAAAGCAAATTGTTTTCAGGCTTTTTCTCGCATGTGGAAGAGCAAGGAAAGGAAATAGTGCCTAAATAATCTAGATTTTTTTGTATTTTCTTTAGTTTTCTGAACAGACTACAGGGCCTTTGAGATGAGAACTGAGCCCTGAATCCTTACAGCAAAATAGATGGGTAACTTGTAAGCAGAGGCTGACCTGAAAGAGATTTCTCTTCCTGACATCCAAATACCTTTGCACTTTAAAAGATTTATTTTAGGATCCAAATTCTTCAGTGGAATACAGCCTATGGCTGTCTAACTATGTTTGATGGGGATTTATTGTGGTACAAGAGACAATAGCTTGTATGTAAACCCTTGCAAAGGGTAAATTTCACTGCATGTGGGGTTATCTTCTCCTGAAAGCCCGTTTAACTGGCCCAAATCATTCATGAAAGCATCTTTGGGAAGCATCTGTTTCCAAATGTGCCCATTGAGGGAAATGTTCCAAAGTGCTCATTTAACAGCAGAGCTTACAAAGAGCTGTAATGGGTGAGGGCAGAAGTTGCCATTCGTGGTACCTGATCTCTGTCCTGCGGAGATGTGGGTGCGAGACAGACACATGGCACAATTCCCCTGTGCTACCTCCCACCTCCCAGCAATCTGCTATTCTGGGATTACTTGAGCCAGAGGTGATATCTTTGTGTTTAACAGCCCTTGATGGATTTTTCAGCAGCTGTCTGCTCCTACCTTTGGCATGTATTTATGCAAAAGAACAGCAACAGAAAGCAGTTGTAGTGTCTCGTTCCACACCAGGCAGGAGAAACAGAAAATAGGTCTCAACCTCCAAAGTTAGAATGTTTCCAGACTTTTCCATTTCCAGTTCCCATTATAATTCTAGCATTTAACCAGCCACTTTAGAGCACTCATAGTCTTTGCCAAGCAGCCGTGCAAAGCTGCCACGTTTCATTCTTTTGACTTGAGAAACCCTTAGATTTTGTTGTGCCTCTTTATTGAAGGTAGTGTTACATGGGTGTTTCCTAGTATCAGCTGCATTTGGGAATCTCTGTTGTACAATCAAAGGATAATTTCTCTCTAAGAGTTACACTGGTCCTTTGAAAGGCTATAATATTTCCCGTTTCATCTGTCTGTAGCCTGTGGCATTCTGCAGGGGGAGAAAAAGCAGCAGCAGCAGAGCCTGGTAAACTCTGATATATGGGCTGTTTGGCAGACAGCACGGATTTCATGCTGTTACCCATATGCAGAAGTGAGCAGCAAAACCCTGCTGATGCGATGGTGAATGACCTGGAACTGTCTTGTGAAGGATATTTTCATACAGGGCACCACTGAACAGTAGGAATGTTTTCAATGAAGTGCAATACAATCCTTAAACTAGTGCCTTGGATAGCCAAATGAATTTAGTTAGCTGTTTCTCTTCCATCGAGGCAAACCATCTCCTTTGGCCAGAAGCTCCCTCTGCTCCAAAACCACCAGCAATCTTTTTTTCTTTCAGATTTCCTAAGTGAGTAACACAGATTAATTAAACTTAAGTGTGTAATAACCCAGTTGCCTTTGGCACTACAGCCACTTAAGAAACTCTTATCCCCATCTTTTTGCTTCTTTTGCAGAGTCTGTTCGTACAGTCACTCAAACAACTCAGATTTAAAGAAAGGAAACAACACTTTTAAATCAGCATCATTAAATACACTTATTTAGATTCCAGTGATGCAGATGGTGGTATTGCCCCAACTCAGTGAATGGAGAGCAATGAGGATTCAGCAGGACTGAGTGCCTGGGAGTACAAAGTCTTGCATCAACTTTTCTGCCGAAGATGAAGTGTTGTAGGATGACGAATTTGGATCAACTATTTTCAGTTTTGATTTAGCTTGGATTTTTCTGCTTCAAGCCTGAGTATGTGCCTAAAATCTTATTCATTTTCTCCAAGTTAATCTGTTGGGCTAATAACAGATAAAATATCTCCCCAAAAATGTTGCCTCTTTCAAAGCATATTTTCGCTTGAGTTCGGTGTTTGTTGTTGTCCTCAGAATAAGTAGAAAAACCTGAAGGCAACATGACTGTGAACTATTCAAGAGTGGAGTTTTAAGAGCCAGTAGTGAGCACCATTAGCACTGGATGAAGATTAATTTGTGGAAATCTAAACTGAGGTTGCTTTAGAAGTGTAAGATCTTCTGTTCCTGGTGTTAGAAGTGACTAACTCGAGGCAGACTTGAATCCTGTTTCATGGCAATGAATGCTTTGCATTATCAACCCCCTTTGGAAGCATCTCAGCTGGAGCAGCTAAACCCTGAGGCCCTATAAACAACCAAACACTTTTGCAAATCTTGGATTTCCTTTGGATCCTTCCTCATGACAGCTTTTTCCTTTCTGCTCTATTCTGTACTACAGATGCATCTTTTCCCTATTTCTATTCGCCTTCAGGGTAAACACTGTCTTTTATCTAGGTTTGTATGGTAGGCACCAATAATGCTGTTTAGAGTCTCTAGACACTACTGGAATGTGCAGAAATGAAATCAGGAACTACAGATTTACAAAACAAAACCATTTCAAGAATGAAACAAATTGTGGAAAGCTGAAGATTTTAAAAATCACCTGTAAAAGCATAAATAAGTGCATTTCCAAGGTCTTCTTTAGCATACTGTTTACTTTTGTAGTTAGAACCTTTGGTGGTGTTTTTTTTTTTCTATTTTTTTCTTGCCCTGGAGTTATAGAAACAGAAATTGAAAGACCTACGTAAAAACCCCAGCATTTATGTGTTCTGCCTAATTTGTAAATATGCTCATAGCAGTGCATATTTACCTCCATGCATTCTTCTTCTGCTGACAGTCATGCCTGGAGGAGACTTTGCCCCTTAATACAAGTACAGCAGCACCACAGTCCTACCTGAGATACCTTTAGAAGCCGTGCTCCACTGGATTGCTGAAGAAGTCCCAACCATCAGCCAGCTGTGATAGGAACACTGTGCTAGGGTTTCGTCATTTTCTTGTGCTCTCTCTTTTCCTGGCTCTGTTCATGATCTAGAGGGTGGAATCCCTCACCACGGCGGGTGGGTTGGAAATAAATGATATGTAAGGTCCCTGCTGACACAAGCCTTTCTATAATTCTATGATTTCTATGATTTTTACCTCTTGGATTGTAATTTTTCAGTGGAAAGCTCCTTGAGCTGGAGGGGATCTTTGTCTTTGCAGATGTACCAGGTGGGGCGTAGGTACTTCAAGGTGTATGTCCTGCCTTGGTAGAAGTCCAACAGTATCTGAGCTTTCCACCTTGCAACAATATCTGTGATGTAAGATCTGTGAGACATCCACCACCATCTGGCAGATGGAAACCAAGCAGGATAATATAGAAGTGACTAAAATCCACCTGGATGTCCTTCCTGGGACCCTAAGGACGTTAGTGATACAAGTAATAGGTAATAATCATGTCGTGGGAATATTGGTAAGGTACTTTCTTTTGTATTTTCACACAGCTTTTTGGCAGATGCACCATATGTATCATAGCACTTGCTTCCTTCCCCACACAAAGTTATACTCTCTGGAGCAATGTTTTTAGTTTATGGTAGTGATTACACTTGGATAGGTGATTCCAGACATTTAGACTTGCCCAAGGGCCATGAGCTCTCAAAGAAAGTGTACTTGTCTTTTTTGTTTGACTAAACAGCTATGAATTTTTTTCCTAAATGACTTGCTCTGTGTGGGGTCTGACAAGAGAGTAGAGCACTGTGTGATGCTCTGTAAGGAGGGATGACCTGAGTGAAAGTCTCAGAGCCAGATATCTGTAAACATTGGAAGGAATTCCGTGTGGGATCTGTATTTTGCATGGATGYAGGGTAGTCTCTGCAGCAATTCAAACCTGGACAAAGGACCACCAGTATTACGGCCCTCAGGCTCACAAGGGGAGGGTTTGTGAAGAAAACAAAACAAAAAAAAAMCAGGTTTTTCTTAGTGGCTTGGTATTTTGAGGGTTTGCTGGTTTTGGTTTTTTKTTTTTTTTTTTTGGTTGGCTGGTTGGCTGAGGGTTTTTTTCGGTTTTATGTGTGGGTTTTCTAAAAAAGGCTTGAGAATGGACAGGGAARGTGAAGGCACTTCAGATGACTGCAAAGTGGATCCTACTATGAGAGCAGCTCCATAGCAGAAGATACAGTTTCCAGCTCTGCTCCCAGCTCAGCAGCCAGTGGGTACATTGATTCAATTTGCAGTGGAAAATGATGCAATTGTTTTACTAGTTCCACAAAGATAAATGTCTGTGTTTCATCAGAACAAGCACATAAATGAGAAGCAGCTCTATAATCTATCCTTCTTGATGACACTGGCACTGAGCACATTTGGCTCTGAAGTTATCGGCTTAGCTATGCTGGCAAGTCTCTTGCTTGAACAGAAACAACTTTGAAAAGGAAAGTTTAATAAGCCAATGGAAAGTTTCACATTCTTCTGCCTCCTCCCCCATCCATCCTAAATCAAATACATATTTTTACTCCATTTGATTTTCTGGAGCATGTTGCCTTTCTGTAGGTTAAGGATGAGCATTGTAAGCCTCCTTGGGGCCAAACACATCTGCATGGGTTGGCTTTCACATGGTCCTTTGGTCATGGGGCAGTTCCAGATGTTGCCATTCTCCCTGTTCACAGTGTGGTGAGCACTTTCTGTTCAAGATGCGGCTTTGGTGGCTATTTTTTTCATAATGCTTCTTGTTTGCCATGGGCCAGAGGGTTTTAGTAAGCTGAAGTTGGTTTATAAAAGTGATATGTCTAAGTACATGACATAAAGAGGGGCAGACATTAATAATTTTCATTCATCAATGCTTGATGAGAGTTTCTTTTCAAATAAGAAGAATTAGWATCTTATCTTTGCAAAGTGAGGAAACTTTCAGAGGATAATTACCAAGCTTCTTTGTATGGTCCAAAATCCCCTCCAAGGTGAGGTTGTGGCAGAGAAACAGCGCCAAGGAAATCAGAGCTTGCAGTACTTCTGTTGTGCTTCTGCAAGGAATGTGTATCTTGAAGAGGACAGCTTATCAACAAAAACTTAGATGATTGCAGAGCAGCAGGCAAAAGAGAAGGGGAGGACAGGAACCAGGCAAAGCTGTTGGAGGTCTGCAGTCCCTAATGCTCCCCGGATAAGTCTGCCAATTTCGCATGCTCAACATGTCTTCTTTGTAATTTGTGTATATACTGAATGACAACAGATTTTATCAAACTAGGCTTGCAGGAGAAACAGAGGCTATATTTTACTTTCTTATTGCTGCCACTTTTACTCAAGTCTTCAGACTATTGCTGTGTCTCTGGCTGCGTGGGCATTCTGTCTTACTTTTCTGACACACTGCATCTTTTGCAGAAGAGAAAAAGTATTAAAATAAGAGCTAACATCTCTGTTAGGTATGTGCATGTAACAATTAGGGCACCACAAATATGTTTCACTGTGCTTAGAGACAGAATTCATGAAACTGTGCTGCCTGAGTTACTGATACGATGTGAAACTGTTGGTAAGCTGGTTATTTACAACCGCAAAATTGGTATATTTAAAGACAGGTAATAAAGCACTGAGGTAGAATTTCTCCATTAAACAACATGATTTGCCCAAGAATATGGTGGTGATAGCTGAGGCAGGGAGGGCAAGGAGGGATTACTCGCAAAGCAAGCTTCCTTAGGAAGATGTGCAAGGGCAAGCTCTGAGAAGACAACTTCTCTGGGCAAAACCATCAGTTCTGCACAATGCAGAAACCCCTGCACATGCCAAATGTCTGCTTTGTTGCCAATCTTAGCAGAAAAGCCAAGGACTTTGTGAAAAATGGCACTTCTCTGGGGCTATATTTTGAAGCATTCAGCTCCCCTTGACTTCTGAATCAATCCCACATCAGCAGCTAAATAGAAACACACTGACCATATACAAAGTCACTGATTTCCAGTGTGAACTCATCACAAGACTTTCAAAGCAGTTTAAGAGCAGAGGGAATTTCTGGCCTGTGTTTGTTGGTATATAGTAGCAGGTATATGCAAGCTTAAGGGTTATCAACTTTGTTTTAAAATCCATTTCCAAGTGGTTACACTGCTTCAGCATGGAATTTTCAAAAATTAAAAAAAAAAAAGAAAATAAGAAAAAAGGGTAAGAACTAATCATCTGAATTTTAAGCACCTTCAGAAATGTCTCCAGTGATGGAGTTTTAAATGCAGGAAATGCTGGTGATGGTCCAGCTGGCAGCATCTCCATCCTCATCCATCCTGTAGATAAGTAGAGGCCATCCTTTCCCAAACCTTTCACGCGCCAGTCCTTCACTTGGTTTTTCTTCCATTTGGGATGAAGGACAGGCTGTCATTTCCTATCCCTTCAGATGCCATCTTGCACAGCATGGCCTGCAGACAGTGCAGTGGTGTGCGTACCAATCACCAAAAACACTCCGGGAGAAAAGAGCAAGGGAAATGGGGAGAGAAGAGAGGACAGCACAAAGGGTAAATCTCAGTACAGCAGTTAAGGTTAATTATTGGGGCCATCATGGTAAAACTGTGTAAACCCTGAGAGTAACTTATTAAATGAATACAGAATATTTCCTTCTCTTATAAGATGGGATGGAGATCTTTTTACTCCAGAGATCTGGAAGAGGCACATCTTGACCTTAACTGACAGCATCTGCATCTATTTTGACTGTATTGATGAATAAGACAACAGCAACGTGATGGTGTGGAGAGCCCTGGGGAATATTTATAAGGCACATTAGTATGGCAATGCAAACTAAAACAGCTATTGACAAGCATGAAGTTCAGAAGCTGTRATTTTGCCTGTAGCCATGACTGCTCCCCCCTGCCTTGAAAACCCTTGTCAAGACCGATCATTACAACATAAGGAGGCAAGAACAAGGTGCCATTTCCATGAAGCAAACCCGGAGGTATAAGGAAGGACAGAAAAGGGCTTTAGTAAMCTTAATGCTAATTCGTTGGGGATGTATGCAACAGGGAAGAGAGGTTTCATGTCTGGATCCCTTCTCAGGGAACAGATTAGGAAAAACGTCTCCTTGATTTTTGGCAATCTATCACATCTAGGAAATTTCGGTTGAATTTAATACGATGTTACTTGCTTTCTGTGCTGTGACTTTTGTAGTTTATACTAAAGATTTTTCTCGGACATATAGAGAGTCATAAGTAATTTATAGAATCTTACRGGATGTTTTAGAAAGTCCTGTATTACAGTTTAGTTTATTGAAAAAGTGGTAAGCATAATTTCTGTAGAAACCACATTACACTTCAGTAGACGTTCAATATGGGAATATTAGACTTTGAATCAAGACAAAAATACTACCATTGGTGCTTTTGTTTAGGACTCTTTGTCAGACATACAACAGTCACACATCCCATTGAAAAATAGTCCAGGGCACAAAGCTCCAGGAAATAAATTAAGTAGGTTTTGTTTCTAGATTTGAAGATCTCAATTTTTTTTTCTTGAATAGGGGTTAACGCTTAATTTTTATATTCCTCATTTTCCAATTTGAAGTGAAGRTGATACTCAAGCACACCACAAGGATTCATTCTTGGTCACATTTAATTACTTCTTCAGTGAGTCATATAAAATTTTATTTTGTTGAAGCAAAAACCCCTAAGTGAGAACCACCACAGCATATTAGAGTAAATCTTTATGTTTGTCTTACAAAGTTTGCAAGTTAGCAAGTGAGCAYATATGCCTAAAAGAGTCCCTCAGCTCTGCAAAATATAGAGTGTCAATTGTTTTGGCAAGCATGACTGACTTTTAGTTGTTTAGGGTAATTCCCTACTGGCTGTTTGTATATTTTCTCCAGTATTTTTTAAAGAATGAGAATTTCATGTTATAAAGAACAAGACTGAGGACAAGGCACTTGAATTCACCACCATGTGCCCTATGTAACTCCGGCTAAATCACTTAATCTTTGCATTTTCTTACTATATTAAAAAAAAAAAAAAAGATTATTGTAATCTTTAGTCACAGTGATACAATTTGCATGTTAGAAAATTATTAACTCCAAAGCAACAGAAATTAGGTTTTTCCTTCACCTTACACTTGGAATTTCACTCAGACTTCTCGCTTTTCAGATTTCAGGTACCAACTGAGCTTTTCAATGTGACAACCATCAGAGCACAGAGATTTCTGTGCTTATTAATAACATCTTTTCACATTAATGAAAGGAAAAGTAAATTGAAGCTCATTGTGCCAGATAATTTTCTCATTTTGTGATCTCACTCCCTCATTTTCACCCTTCTTCTTCCTGTGTTTATTTAATCTCTTCTTAGATCCAGACAGTACATATTGTTTGCAGAATATTTTATTGAAATATTTGCCTGTCCAGAATATAGAGTAAGAAAACCTTGATTCCAGATTGCTCTTCCTAGGAGCTACTGGTAGATGTGGAATAAAAAATAACAACAAATAAATTTTAGAATTTGAAAAAAGCGGACGAGGATAACTCTTAAAACTTCATATCAGAAAACACTATCTAACAAGAGAGGAAACCAAGTTAGAAAAGGAAATTAATCTTACCAAATTATAAATTGTCACAGAATTTTTTTGCTCTCTAACAAAAAATACGGCRTATTTGAGAGCCAGCTTTGTCATTCTTACAATAAAGTATGAGTCTTTTACTATACCTGCACATCTCATGTACCATTTCTACCAATCTGATAGTACAAGACAATTTTTAAGAGAATTTATCCACCTACTCCAGAAAAGTACTGTTGCATGCAACAGTATATTATGAAGCACACACACACTATGCACAGAGGTTTCATTAATCCTGATCCGCCCATTTCTCTGGAATTCTCTTTGGCAGGAATCAGATCTATGTTTACTCTATATTCGAACACTGTCTGTGCATCATGGCCATAAATTCATGTCTTTTTGACTCAAATTCCCTTTGGCTTCAGTAGGAACTTATCAGGCCACAAGTGAGGAAGGATTAACAAAGGATTTGTCAGAGATTAGTAATAGATCAGTCCGTGTTGACTAGAGGTTTTGAAAGGTTTAAGTTAGCAAGAATGAGGGAGGATGGTGGAGAGTGACATTGAGAACATGGGCAGTGTGCTGTCTGAGCATATCCACAGCAGCAGATAGTGTAATCTCATTTGCTGCATTAACTAACACAGGGAAAGTTGCTGAGAGATACCTCTGAGAAGTGGAACAGGAAAACAAAGCAGTTTTACAAATGGATTCCGCTGAAATTACAGTGATGCTTTCTCCCACACAGGAGCACATCTCCAAGGCGTCGACTCATACACAGACATGGTGTCCSCAGAAGAGTCCTCAGCCTAAGGCAGGTTAAGAGTTGGAAGGGAGCAGACACATAAGGGTTGTCTCAAGGTCTAACAAATAGTGAGAGTGAACAGAGGTCTCTGCATCGTAGACTTGAACAAGTTAAAGGACTCATAGTCAAAAAAGCCAGAATAGCCACACCATTGGCATATATTTCATCATAAGGACAACACAAGCATTTGCCTGAACAGTGCCCTTTCTGAATAGCAACATAGTAAGTATTTGTGTGGTGGGGAATTTCTCAATCAATGCCAAAATATGGTATATTGGTCACTCTACTGGAACTTTTGGCAAGGTTATAACTATTTTCACTGTTCTATGAGTTTAAACAATTTCAGTCTGAATTTAATTAGCTTCTGCTTTCAGACAGCAAATTTTGCTGTCTCTCCCTTCAATATTTCCTCTGCTAGCCAGATGTATTTCACTTTGTATCATGGGTATTTTTTTGTGGTACAAGTTAACCCCGTAATGAAGGAAAAGACCTTTGAAGTTAAAACTGAAACAGGAACTCTTTATCAAAAACTCTTCCAGTGCTCACCTTTTTTCTTTGATACTGAGAGAAATTTGTTGATTTAAGAGTGTCTGGGAACATTTCAAAGAATAAGGTCTTCTTTAGCCTGTTGGGAGCAGTTTCTTCAGTGATTCCGATGCCCACACCTGCTCCTTCCTGAGAGAGTCAATGAGTGCAGATTCTTCCAAACTAACTTGTAATTAAGTCTCCCTATCTGGTGTTCATTTTGGCTAAGTCTTCCAGTGCACGTAGCTCATAACTGTATTTTATGCTGGATGCCAGTTTGGGTCCAAGTGTTTACATGTGAAGTCAAAAATACAATTCTCAAAATGTGATTATGGAAGATGAAGAAGATGGAGTTTCTTTAGCAGTGGTCCAAACCTTAATCCTACTTTTTCCTTCCTTGCTCAAGTTCTTTCAGCTAAGTTGAATTTTATTGAAGTACCTTCAGTTTAGTAAACTGCCTTGGGAACTTTTCATACAAACACGCCAAACACAGTGCTCTCTCTCATCTTGTGGTTCTTTAGATGGTGAAAGCTTGTGGACTCTGCCCAAATGAAAATAAAGAGATTGATTTAGTGCTTTTGGACACCTAGAAGAATTTGCCTTTCCTAGAGGTGATTTACATTTGCATTTGTTTTTCTTCTCAGAGCTATGGAATGTGTTTGACAGACTTTATATGAAGCCCCTAAGAAATTGTTTGGTTTGGCTATTATGATGCTTAATCCTTCCCACACTGGGAGTCTGTGAATTCTTTACTAGAGGGTATATGTTCAAGTTTTTTGTGTTCTGTCAGGATAATGCAAGCTGACAAGTAAGCAGGGAGATGATAAATCTAGACTTGAGGTCTTTTTCATGGTAGGTGAAGAATGAGCTAGAACTGGTTTTGTGGAGAGGAGTAAATCTCAGTGGTAATTTGTTCAAGCAAAGCATCAGACAGCATTGTAGTCATGTAGTTGCCATGAAAAACAGTATAAAAGGGTCATGTGCCTAATAACTCCTACACTACATCACTTCAAAAAGGTACCTGTGGTTCAGTGGTCTAAAGAAATGGTTTTCTAGAAAATGAAAAGGGTTGCGGCCTGCATTTCCTACAATTGTGCCTAATTTCAGTGTTTAAGGGGAATTCAGACAATCCAGAGGCATGCAAGTAAGGTCTTAGGGCAAAATCCCAACAAAAGGGTATTATCAAAGTTTCATTCAGCTGTATGTCCAGAATTAGTTTCTTGTGGGGTTGATAATTTTAAGAAAGTTGCCATGAAGCTTCCCTATCTCCTTTTTTGATTGCAGTAACCCCTTCCCTGCCATATAACTTACCTGTCTTCTCTGCCTACTCTAGAATTTTTTATTTAGGGTTGTTTGGCTGTAAAACATCTCTTTCCTATTCTCCTTCATTCACATTTTATGTCTTTTGACAGCTCTCTTTCACATCATCTGGTGTTCAAACCTCTTGTGGTGTTCAAAGCCTCTGCCCTCCTCCCTCAAACACCTCAAATATCTGTCCTTCTCCAACCTCTCCCTGAAAACCCACTTCTATCACTGTGCCCATAAGAAATGAATTGAGATCAGCCAGAGAGATGGCAAATAGGACCTGCTAATATCTCTGAAGCTGAAGTGACTGGCATGCAGAGATTTAGCTTAGATAAACCCTGCTTTTATGACTGTGACCTTCTTCACAAAACTCCCTTATATTATCTACTTGAAGAAGTTATGATTCTGTTTTCCTATGCAAAAAAAAAAAAAAGTCTCTGAAACTAAGCCACAGACTGCTTTAAATTTTTCTACTCTGGAAGAAAAAACTTATTTTACCTTATGAGAATGTGTCCCTGTGAATATTTAAAGTTGAAGCATTTCAGCTCCGAGCCTTAATTTCTCCTTCTGGCTGTGACACCAAATGAACAACTTTGCTATATATGAACAATATATATATATATTAGTATGCTGTCATACATTGTATCGGCCTCAAAAGCCACTGATTTTTTCCTCTCTGTGTACCATGTCCCTGACCACAGTGTGCTTGCAAAACCATCCTCTGGAGACTCCAGCAGCTATTGTATTTTCACATCACCAAGAGTAGAGCTCCCGTTGATGTCATGGGAGTTGGGGGTGGGATTCCAGCAGAGGATGCACAGSAGGAGAGATAAGAAGGCACCTGATAAGAGTTCACATGCCTGATAAGAGTCCTGCAGCATAGACAGGAGAGCAGCATTTTCACCTTAATTATCAGTCACCTTTTTTTGTGGCTCAATGAAGGATGCTCCATTTTAATAGAACATCAACACGGGCACCTAGGAACTGCCTGAAGTCCCACAGAAAATGACACTGATACCATCTTTAAAGTATGCTTCTCCCCTCTGCTGTGAATTTTAAATAAAGCACTCAGCAAGCAAGGGAATATTGAAAAACACAATGATCAAACACAGTCCTTGGTGATAATCTCCAGCAAACTAGTTCAGTGCTGAGCAAGAAACCAAGAAGAATCTTTGGAAAGGATTTACTTTTTTAGTATGTGCCTTAAAAATAAATTGCAATATTTCAGTTTGTATGACAGAAACGTGGAGGTTTATTCGAAAGGCAGTGGTGATAACAATAGGCTTATTAATACTAAAACCCGAGCTATATAATTATAATAAAACCGTTGAGTCTCATTTCTTTTATATAGATGGCAGTATGCAAATAGGGAGCCATCCGCCTTGATAGCTGCAGAAGCTATGAAATCCTTATTTGAAGAATTTCAATCCATTTTTCCTATAGCATTCAGTGCTCAGAGTCAGAAAAGAAGCTTCCCCCCTCCTCCCCTCTTCTTTCTCAATATAACAATGCATTTTAAACTGCTCCAAAATTGCAAAGCTATTTCACAGTTTCACAGAGAGAAAATGGCTTGAGGGAACCATTTGCTTTTTTATGCCTGGAACATCAAAATAAAATACCAAATGGGAAAATGAATTCTGTTGTATAAAGGATGGGAGCAAGTCAGAAAGGGCTTTGTGGTAGAGGATGAGTTGTCTCGGGAGCCTGAAGGGGATTGCAGAACCTAGCAAGGGACCTCAGAGGTAGGCTTAGCTGTTCTGAGGCTGCCTGAGCATGGCTGAGACCTTACAGGCACCCACAGCTCTTTGTTCCCTGTTCATGTAGGGACATGTCCTTCATGGTCCCTGTCACAAGAGAAAGGAAGGCTATGTGGGATATTAGAGATCTCAGTGATGTAAAAATCAGTAGATTTTTGTGGCATCTGCATTTGCGAAATAGAGGATCCTAATAAATCCATTCTCTTTATGGCTTTTTTACCCCTTTGTAGTTTTTTGTGAGCGATGATCTCTGCTTAAAGCAACAAACAATCAAGAAATGCTAGACTTTGTTGAGAATTTTAAGATGTTTATTGCCCCAAATTAAAAAGTAGCTAATAAGCTTTTGTCTCAGTGTCTTCAACGGAAATCAGGATATGTTTAGATGTCTCAAGAATGGGCACATTCTCAGGAAGGTGGAAATGAAATCAAAGTGTAAATTAATTTCAGGATTAATGAAAAGTTTGACAAAGCATTCACTGGTGACCTATTAATCATGCATTAACCAGTGGGGAAGACTCAGACCTTGGCTGTATCTTTTAACTCAGCTGCTGTACATTGGCCAGGCTGAGATCTGTTCTCGTGTTCTCTTGCTTAGCCAGAGGCTTCTTCACTGAAATTTGAATGCTGTTATTCTCCAGGGTACAGCACATGTAGTTCAACACTCTAATTTTGAGCCTCAACCTGCAGAATGACCTTGGGCAAAGTACTTTGTCTCTCTTCTTTTCCTTTCTCTTCTGTGCCGATTGCAGAAGAACACAAGGACTGTAGTCAAGGGCACTACATAACCATTCATTGAGTACCATGAACAACACATAAATGTCCTCTTCTGTGACAGCTGAAGAGTTACTCAAAGGCTTACAGCATTTTTCTAGTGATCTTCCCCTCTTGATAGCCAAAGCCATCCCGGACAAGGGAAAGAAGTGTTCCCGCTAAGGCATAGCACCTCTTAACTTGCAGGGGGTTTTGTTACACTTCCAAAAGTCTTGAAATGCCTCTCCTTGGGTCTATGATTTATCCTAAGGGACAAGGCTGATTTACATTATCATAGATTCATGGTGCTTTGGGAATGAAAGATAGACTTCTAGAACTGAAATCTGAATAGTAACCAAACTGAAAGGGAATTGGTTACATACAACCTCAAGTAGCTCTGAAAAGCTGTGACTGCATTATATCTATGTGGCTCCTCATCTAGTAGGGAAAGAAATTACGCTTGTACCTGAAACATATTTAGAGACATCCATGGGGCTTGTTTTTCCTTTGGGAGCATAAGCCTGGTCTACAGAGGGACAGATTTTTCTGGTGTAGCTATACCTACAAACCTGGTTTATGAAGACTTACATTTATGCTGGCAAGAGTTTTTGACCATTCAGTTTAGCACTAACTCCCTGAATGCTGGTTTGTTATGCTAGTGACAAAAGTGGTTTCAGGTATTTTAACCAGATCATGGCAACAGGTCTTGGTGGTATAGATAAATAACATCAAATCATGCTCTATTTATATGTACACATAAATGCATAATTCCATTTGAACATTTTTCTGTACATTGATAACTGCTTGTACATGCAGCATTATATATAAAACTTTTCATGTATTTCATTCTATATGTGTGATACATATTTATATAAATCTATGACAACATGCATTAGAGAATGACATACCCAATGTTCAGTGCCATCCCTTGCCATCAGAGCTCTCTACTCAATATACATGTTTTATTAAAAAGTCCAGTTAGAAATAAAGTGGCTTTTTCACTCATGCAACCAGAAGTGTCCTTCAGATGTGCTCGAATTTAGGCCACCAGATCTTCAAAAGCACCAGACAGGAGCGCTATGTCCCAGAACAAAATGATTGTCACAGTTTGGTTCCCCTAAACAGAACAGACCTTCTCACACCACGTAGATATAGAAGGTGAGGGACACATGAAAACAGACAAATTGTAACTGTTTCCCTGTAGCAAATGACATCCTGTCTAAAGAATTTATTTTTCTCTTAAGGGAAAAAAAAAATAAAAAACTGAAAACAAACCACTAGAAAACTAAATGAAAAAAGAAACCAAAACAAAACAAGAACAAAAAACCCCCAACCCTAGAAAGAAATACATTTCAGTTAAACAGATATTGGTTTAACAACTTGTATAATGTAATGTTATTTAACCTTCCTGTGAATTATTTTTTCACTAGATGTRGACCGGAGAAAAAATATCTGAAACTCTATGAGTTGTGTTGTTTTTTCCCAATGGGCTCTAACTCTCATAAGAAAGCCCAGATTAGGTTTAGTGAACCTTCTTCTTAATGATTTATTGAGGAACCTATCTTCAGGAACCCTGACTTAGTTTGCCATTTGTCAATACAGAAATACATCAATGCTTAAAAAGATTGAGATAGGTATATACAGTAGAGAATACAAACCTGCTACTTTGAATTCTGCAGGTAAAAGTTTGTTTTCCTAATTTTGGACTGCAGAAGTCAGAAGTCTGCAGGAGTCAGAAGTAATCTTTCTAACTGGTGGATTGAACCTGAATCCTAAAAAAAACTTGAAGAGTTTTGGCAGAAGTGTTACTAAATGCTGTGTTTTCATGGGGGAATTTCTGACTTTTAAAGAGAAGAGACTAGGAAGAGAAACAGATAAAGGGAGACAGGTCATTTTCTGAGGGAAAGAGGGAAGAGGTCAAGGGACAAAGTGGTTGAGTTTCAGGACTGTGGTATCTGATTTGCCTGGAAAAAGGGAAATTGCGAAGATATAGCTCATACATATTTTACTCCAGATACACGAGGAAAAGGGGAAATAAAAGACTTGCTCTGCAACATGTATCCTGGCTCCACATTGCCAGTGGGAGACTGACCTTGAAAGCTGCTAGTGCGTGGTAAAGGGGCTCAATATTGATCGTTACATTCAAGGTGACAGGATGTTTTTCAGTTTGGTATCATAATTTCAAATGGCTGCAGTTCTTCACAAGCATTTAGGAGTACCTAATACAAAGAAAACAGATGTGATGGAGTTAAATAAAAGATCATAGCCCACTTCTAGATACTTGTCAATTTTTTTTTTCTCCTTTGCATACAGGCATTCCTGTGCAGTCCTTCTAAACTACATTCTGATGTTCAAGTTGAGCTGCCTCCCAAAAGGAATTTTTACATTCACATATATATTACAGAGATATTTTCATTGGCTTACAGAAGACATGACTATTATTTAGAATTTCATGGTCTAGTTCAGAACTGAGCCTGGCTGAAGACATTTTTCTGAAGCCACCAGCTTGCTTTGGTGAAACTTGGCTTAGTAATAGCAAATTGGGATAACAAAACTTATTGCTCTGGGATTCATCGCATATTCAACATCCCAAATGAGTTACCAGATAAAAATCAGTGACAGCTCATTATTCAGTTAAAACAGCCAAAGAGGAATGAGAAACAAATGGATCCGTGTACCTACTGGATTTTAGCATTTTTTAACGCAGATTTTGCTAAATCTTCTCATTTCTTTTCTGTGTTCCTTCCCTTTCTGCCCTCCAAAAGAAAACACATCTAGTTGCCTTAGGAAGAGATCATGTATCAAATTTACGAAATAAACTGGAGCCAAATTTCCAGTGAGGTATGCTGGGGAAACTCTATTGAAAACCTGATACCATCACAACTTTAGTCTGTATCCAAAACATACACACTAAGGCAGGTGAGGATTACAGTGAAAATGAGGAATCACAGGTGGGACATCCTTCATCGAGGAGCAAAGGAGCATAAAGCCAAGGCTTCATCTGTTCTTGCATTTCTTAAACTGAGTAATGCCACTGGCTCATGTTCCTACACTGGTTTTACCTTTCTCCAAGGTAGAGGGGAGCAGTACAGAAATACCCAGCTGTATTTTGTCTTCTCAGCCTACTCTGGTGCTTCTCCTTCCCTGCTTAAACCTCTGCAGACTGTGCTGATACCAGCAGTGCTGCCTTAAAGGCTGTCTTATCCCACCGAGGTGAATATCAAACTCCACAAGCGGGATGTAACAGGAATACATATGTGAACACACCCCTGCTTGCTCTGAGCAGGTACACGCTGTTCGGCTCATTATCCATGTTAACCAGGCTGGCTTCTGCAGCTAGTCCTGCCTCTCTGAAATGTCAAATGTGTAGGAGCAGCAGTGCCGGCAGCCCAGGCACTGTCTTTGTCACTACTCCAGCTGCAGTCTTAAAGAAATTCCTTCTTAAGGAATGCACACACAAGTCTTATGAGGCTCTCTAACACTGCAGAGATAGGAGGAGGAGGAGGAGGAGGAGGAGGAGGAGGAGGAGGAGGACGAAGAGACCTGTCTGGATGCACTGCAGCAGTTCTGGGTTGCAACCTCTGGGCTCTCTGCTCTGCCTGGCTCTTGACCTGGCTCTGGCTAAATCACTTGAGGCCTTAGTGCATGGATTTTCTCTTGCTGTTCTTAATGCTCAGATCAGGCACATCAAAAGTCCACCTCATCTTGTGTCTGTCTCTGACAGTAGCCATGTGTCAGCACTTAGGGAGGTGTTTTGAGAAGAGGGCACAAATGCCGTGGTGTTTCCCAAATACTCTTCCAGCCCTTGGCCTGGTCAGACTACAAATTCTTTAGGTTGGAGACACAATCTTATACTGTGCTTCTACWGCAGGATCCCAGTCAATTTTGAGGCCAGGTAGCATTTGCATCATATTAAAAAATGTTAATTAGTGGCCTGTGACTGGCAATTGGAGTTGGGTTTACAGCAACATTTGGTGCTGTTGCTTTCAGGCAGGCTGGGACAGTCATTCCCATGCTCTGAACACTTTYCTGCTCCATCCCCATTGCAGGGATTAACACAGGCACTGCTAGCAAGGACCCACTAAGGGTCTAAAAGTGTTACAGATGATAAGTGTATAACAGGAAAGTCAATTATCAGCTAGTAGATCCCAGTGTTACCTTCCAAGGCACTGAATTATAGCCTGCCACTTGCCTTTCGCAGGTCACCTTTCACAGTGTTACAGACCTACATTAAAATGACTTGTGACTAACAACAGAGCAGGGCTTAGTGCCTCTTTATCACTCTGAAGTGAAAGGAAGGTCTACTCTTTCATATTGAAGAAAAACCTTTGTGACTGAGACTTCAGACTGGCTACAGAAGATTTGCATCACTAAAAAGAATTGCTTAGTTTATGTTTTGACACAATTCAGCTCACTGTTTGCATTATTCACAAGCCTGACAAAATCTATTTTTTATAAAGATCTTTTGTTTGGTTTTATTTTGTTTTTTTGTTTTACACACACTATGGTAAATGCTTGGTCTGGTCTGTTACCTGCTTGGACTAACCTTTGCCGTATAAGTGCTGTTATTAAAACAGCTAAAGAACCAGAGATTGCTAAAATGCATTTTAAAAAGTAGGTCAGTGATGCAGCTTCCATAGGATGTACATTTTAAAAAAGGTAAAGAAAAAATAAATATGACCACAAAAAAGGAAGACACTGAGAATTGCACGCTCAGGGAAATTTCCCGTGGAAGTAGACAGCTTGTTTGGGATCTCTACAGCTGTATTTATACTGTTTAAAAAAAAAAAAAAAACAAAAAAAAAAACCAAACAAAAAAACCACCAAAACCACAAACAAACAAAAACCCACAGATAAGAGTTCTAGAGACTTAATTATCACCTAAAGAACAAGTATCTATAGCATAAAGGACAAAGGCAAGAACCCCACTTCTTCATTGTTTTGGTGAGATCCAGCAGGAATGGTCAAAAAAAAACTATGGAACACCAGCAGCCAAACAGTATCAGCAACTGGAGAGTCAGCTGGAGCTCAGCCCCTGGCAGTGTAAGAGTGTAGGTGTGTCCTGGGTTACCTGGGACAAGGCTTGCATTCACCTGAAATAGAGAGAATCTGGGGCATGCTCCATCTTAGAATCTCAAAATTGTTTAGGTTGGGAAAGACCTTTAAGTTCATCAAGCCCAACCACTAACATGACACTGCCAAGTCCAACACTAAAACATGTCCCCAAGTGCCACATCTGCATGTCTTTAAAATACCTCCAGGGATGATGACTCCACCACTTCCCTGGGCAGCCTGTTCCAGTGCTTTACAGCACTTCTGGTCAAAAATTTTTTCCTAATATCCAATCTAAACTTCCCCTGGTGCAACTGGAAGCCATTTCCTCTTGTCCTATCACTTGTTGTCTGGGAGAAGAGACCAACCTCCACGTGTCTAAAACCTCCTTTCAGGTAGTTGTAATTAGTACTACAACAGTAGAGTGAGAAGGTCTCCCTGAGCCTCCTCTTCTCAATACTAAACACCCCCAGCTCCTTCAGCTGCTTCTTATCAGACTTGTGCTCCAGACTTTTCATCAGCTCTATTGCCTTTCTCTGGACATGCTCCAGCACCTCAATGTCTTTCTTGCAGAGCTGCCCAAAACTGAACACAGGATTCAAGGTGCAGCCTCACCAGTGCTGAGTAGTGGGGGAAAAGTCAGGTGCAAGTCATCATCCCCCACTGACTCACTGACTCAGTGGAACTGTACTGACATTCACCAAGTGTGAAAGCAGAACTCAGTTTAGTGCACAGCCTTCAGGAAGGGCTGCACACCATGAGTCAGTTACAGCAGCCCTGAAGAAGCCAAGTACTACAAGGTGTTCCTCTCTGAGTCACAATTTCCTCCACGCCTGGCTCTTTCCTACAGCTAAAGCTGTATTATTTGTTAATAGTCCACATCTCGTGCCACACGTACATACCAAGAAGTGTTGAAGGAAAGCTCAGGCTCTGCTCAGGCATGTTTCCCTCAGCCTGAAGCAAGTAAGAATGAAGCAGTGCAGCTGTGTAATAAGATTGGGATTCACCTAACGTTCCAAAAAGTAGAGGGCAGAAATATTGTGTCAAGCAGAGMTAAAGCAGACGTACAAACAACTGCTCAGGGGAAAAAACCAAACAAATGCATGTACTTTGGATCAATTAAAATGCCTTAATTTTTTTAGAGTTTTAAAACTTTTTTTAAATAATATTACAAATAACCTAGAGCAAATTTATAATCTAAGACTTTCTTTGCAAGGAAAGTTTGAAATAATTTTGTTTATAAAGAAGAATAACCAACTTATATACCTGGTGGCCGTATACCACCAGCTTTGGTTGCTACTTTTTTATTTATCAGTTATAAAGTTAAAGATCACAATTGAAACTGAATTTTTGAAGAAAGTTGACCAAGCTGTAAAGATCTGGCAAAGCTACAGAAATGTATAAAGAGCAATGATTTTTGACCTGCTGAGGAACTGAAAATTGCTTCACTGGACAAACTGAATATTTCATCTRTCATATGTACATTAAAACATTGAATTAATTTTGAGACAGTGGGTGGTTTTAACTCACAGAACACATAAACCAGGCCTTTTTCATAGAATTCACTGTCCTGCTGCTAAGTGTTCACACAGAGTTGCTCAAGTTACTCAGATTGCTGTATGATAGTTCTCCACAAATTTTAATTTGCACACATCTTCAGGATTTTCTGAAAGTAAAGGCCCTGCAGTGATGTAAAACGTTAGTATCATTGCTTCACAAAACTAAAATTGTGTTCTTAAACTGCTTAACAGTGTTCTTTTAAACCATTGGAGGTATTACTCTTGTTCCTCAACTGAACATCAAATTAAAAATGTTCTCCTTGTCTTTTTTTTTCTGGAATGCAGTTTTGTTTTATATCATCTAGGAAGAATGGAAAGAAAAGAAAAAAAACACAAACAGTGAAAATCCAAATCAATTGCATGGTACAGCATTTACAGGCTGACCTTAGATCAGTATTGGCAGTAGGTTATTTAGGAAGTGCTTTCTGGACTTACTGGCCTGGTGTATTAAATTTTAAAATCTTATCAGTGGCCATGTAGCACGAATCATGAAGAAAGTGTATCCGTAACAGAACTGAATGCATGCATGTAATCTGTCTACAATCTGGAGGTATTTTATTTATATGCCTGCTCTTAAATGCCTAATTGATGAGTCTCTAGTGATCGAGATTACTGTAACTCATGCCCAGCATGTAATTTATAGAGCAATCCCGTCCTGCTCGATAGAGTTCCCAACCCATGAAGGTATCTTCCCCTTCTACCAGCTTGGTATGCAAAACCTTGATCTGGGAAATGTCACTCTCCTGTTCTCATTATAATGCTCTGATGCCATGACCTGCCTTCTGATGTGGAAAAAAAAGGTCATCATAAGCAATTAAGCTTACTAGCAATGGATTGGTAATGAATTTAATCAATGTGATGGTTTTCCCTTCCCTTCCTTCTATTTTGCCTAACTAAATGTCAGCGCGAAGTGGACCCTCCAGTTACAAGTAAGGGGTAGATGGAGGCCATCCCTTCCTTCGCCCTGGAAGACACATCCAGCTCTGACCATCTCTGAAGTGAATAGTCAGAATGATTTATGACTGAATGAGGAAGCGAGCTTTAAAATGAGTCCAGAGCCTCTTGTCTTGTGTGCCATTTTTCTCTTCATCTCATATCAGACAAATATCTCTCTAGACTTCAGGAGGAACAGATGGATCTATCTGACTGCATCTTCATTTCCTCAAAGCAGCAYATTTGCAATCATTTACATCCAAGCCTAATCAGATTTGATGAGAAGACTGGCTCTGGCTAATGCCCAAGCACCCCACCTGGAGTACTGCATTGAGTTCTGGGGTCTCCAACATAAGACAGAGAGGGACCTGTTGGAGCAGGTGCAGAGGAGCCCATGAAAATGCTCGGAGGGCTGGAGCACCTCTGCTATGGAGACAGACTGAAAGAGCTTGGATTGTTCAGCCTGGAGAAGGCTCCGGGGAGACCTTAGAGCACCTTCCAGTGCCTAAAAGGGCTACAAGAGAACAGGGAGAGGGACTATTGACAAGGGAATAGAGTGACAGGGCAAGGAGTAATGGCAGTTTTAGATTAGATATTGGGAAGCAACTCTTTCCTGTGAGGGTGGTGAAGCACTGGCACAGGTTGCCCAGAGAAGCTGTGGCTGCCCCATCCCTGGGAGTGTTCAATGCCAGGTTGGATGGGGCTCTGAGCAACCCGGTCTAGTGGAAGGTGTCTGCTGCCAGCAGGGGGCTTGGAACTGGATGGTTCACAAGGGTATAAAAGCAAACAGTTATTTCTGTTTCTGTATCTCTCATACTCAAGAGAGGGAGGAAGATCATTTGCCGTAGCCTGATGAAGGAAGGTGAGGCTTCCACTCAGGAATAACAGAAATGTGAAGAGGGCTTTCAGCCACTTCAGGAATAGAAGTGGATCCAGCCATCTAGTGCAGTGACTTAAAGACCTAAGGAAACAAAGAGGGCAGAGAGCTGCATTCTGGTATGAGCAGAGTCTGCCAGGGGCTGCACTATGTTCTGCTATGGAGATGACATGACAAAATTGGAATGGAAGTTGTGCTGTAATTTCTTGTGACAGCAGTTGGGCCACTTCTAGGAAAATCCCATGGAAAAACCTGGAGAATGGTTAGGCTGAATCCTTTTCCATTTCCCTGCCTGCTTTCTGAGGCTGTCATTTTGCACTTCTGCAACATAGCCCAAGTGTCACATCCATCAGACCTGTCCCTCTGCACTGCGAGTGGCCAAAGACAGAAAAAAAATGTCAAGTAACTCTCCACTGTTATTCCAGCCCTGTTATAGTCATTCTTTTGTGCAAGGTGCAAAATAAACAGTCTCAATTACTATTTACCATCTTTTCATGGGTCATATGGCAGCTTCCCTCTCCATAGAATGTATTCCTTGGTAAGTGTTAAGACCTCACAGTGATAAAAAAAGAAGTCTTCTCATATGCATTGGGATTTGCATTGTGGACAATCAAGAGTCAGTTTGCCTTCAGTCATTTATTACCATAACTCATTGCAGTGCTCAAGTGGGTCAGCTAATGTTATCACTGAGCATTGTGATGGGGAGGAAAGTTAGTGCTGGCTTCATGTCCCAAAGGCTTTTAGGAGACAAAAGCAAATCARCTAAAGAAATAAAATAATATGCTGATGAATTTTTTTTTTTTAGCTGAGGGTCAGTACATCTGGCAGATATTGTGAGGGTTTTTTTTTTCTTTTTCTTGAGCAGTACAGCAAATTCTGCTTGGAGGAAGCCAAGTGAATCCAGGTCAACTTGATTAGAACAAATAAAATAGGCTTTGGGTATGATGGAAAAGAAATTTGCCCCAGTCCTTAGTTGCAAAGAGCATAAAATCTCACAAGCTTGTGCAGGTTAAAGCCTTAAAGTAAGGCTGCAGCCACTTCCAAGCTATTTAAATACATCAAATTATTTACAGTTATTTTGATTTCTGTTTCTGTGGTAGAATTCGGAATCCTTCACTGGAGTCACTCAATATTCTCAGCAGCGTAACAAGGATCCGTAGCCTGTCATRTTTGCAGCACGACAGGATGTAAAACACCATTGCCTGTCCAGATCAAACAAGGTCAGATTATTAAAATACAAATCAATCTGTTGTTGTTTAGTGTGCTGCTCACTGTGACTCGCATACGTGACTGACCAAGAGAAGCACATCATGTTGTGTGCAAGTCATTTTAGGTAAAAATGGCTCATCAGGGATGAGATGGCTAAGGGGTCTGCACATTTTTGGGAGGATGACAGAAAAAATGAAATGCAATTGACCTTCCTGGGACAAATGGAAGTCAAAAATATAACAAGGTAATGAGGTATTTATTAAAAATACTCCTTCGCACTTTCATAGGTCTGCTCATATGACAAATGACAGCCAGCTAATCCTCCTATGCACTTTGCAAAGCAGTTACGTAAGTGCTGTCCCTATTTTGTAGGTGGGGAAAGAAAGGCAGGAAAAAAACCCCAATCATTCTCATAGCAACAGAGGGAATTCATGCAAGAACTGGAGTCTGCAGGAATTTCACTTTACTTTACTCTTATATGTACAGGATGTTCTCTTAGTGGTGACTTCTGAGCTCTGTTTTTGTCTCATTCTTTCTTCTCTCTGTCTTAAGTGACCTGATTTTATCTCTCTTAACATGAAGAGAGGCTCAGCAGCATCTCTTGTTTGTGTGCATACAGAGGCTTAGAGAARCACTTCAAATGTGGAGCATCTGTTGTTGTAACCCTTCCCTGGCCATCGTGCCCCCTTCTGAAAATGCCCAGCTCAGTTTGCCTGGCAAATCATCAAAGGGGTCTGTCAGAAAGGGAAAATACAAAGTTGGGCAAACTGATCATGTGTAAGTTCATCTTATACCAGGGGTTTTCTTAAAGGCTTGGAATTTTTGCAATTTCTCAAAAATTAACTCCATAAGTTCAAGAAAAATCACAGTATCTTTTTCTATCAGATCTACAGTCAGCTTGTTTTCTCGCTTCCCCTTCATGTGATTATTTCACTCTGAAGAAGATTTTCCTGATCAAAATCCTGCTGCTCACTGCTTCTTGTAACAAGATGTAAACACCATGCTGGCATCTTTAAAGGTTTTGGGAGTCTTTATTCTGCAAGTGTGAGGAATGAGGAATAGCAAAGGAGGCTGTTATACACTGCTGTCCTGGTGCAAATGAGGAATTCTCACCCAGCCCACATGCATTTGATTCTCCATCACAACTTTCAGAGAGGGCTTGTACTTTGTGCAGGGATTCGCTTACCTGTTTACATGAGGCTTCACCACCTTTTTACATCCCCCTTCACATATGGAATCATCCAGCTTGATGAAGTGTAAGCGCTAAGGAATTTTCTAGACATAATCTGCCTTATCAGCCAGCCCATTTTTGCCACATACCTCCACAAATCCACTTTTGTTTTACCAAGTCCTATCAAAGACTGTGGTTTAGCTTAGGAACCTATTTGGAGAGACATCATATAAAGGAAAGGTGTCAGATACACGTTTCCTGCCAAAGTGCCTTTGAACTTATCTGTCCTGTGTAGCTAATGGGACAGAGCTCTGGCTTGCTTCACTTTTAAAGATAAAGACTGGATCTGTTTTCTTAGAACAAGCATATGAGGTGCTTGGGAAGTTGCCATGAGTCCAACCACGCCTGGGAGTCAAGTGGCTCCCAGGTGGTTGCACTTGGAGCTGGATATGAAAAAAGTTCTGAGCAAAACCTGCCAGTCCATCCTTCAAGAAAAGTGCACAAGCCTCATTTTTTTTTCCCTCCGTGTTGGTTTGGTGTTGAAAGAGAAACATAAAATGGGTACCTTGGGGTTCCTTTGTCTTAATCAAGGATTTGGATGGATCTTCAAATGGCCCAAGTCTTGAAAGTGCCTCTCTGCAGCTAGATCTAATGTTTGCAATGAAATTAGGGTAGAGCTGGTGACCCAGTGCTGCAAATGTGGAAGCTAACACTGTCACACAAGTGTAGAACTGGTATTAGAGCAGAACTCAGTGAGCTTTATATGAGGCATTAGGTAAATCCCTATTTAACAGGTTGTGGTTTTAAATTTTCAGCCTACAAACAAGAAAAATTTTTAAGACCTGACATCCAGGCCTAGGAGTTTTTCTTCTGACGCTTGCTGTGGGTTGAATGGCTCGATCTGCTCCCCGTGCTACCAGCCAGAGAGGGAAACAAGCTTTATGCTGTTCACATATTTTCATCCTACCTCTGCAGTGTTTTGTTCTCCAAGGATTAATTGCCAGTGTGATCCAACCAAGAAAAGGAAACTTTCTGCAAACTCTGCTATCTTCTCACAAACTAGCCTTGGGGTGAAATTGTAGCCCGGAATAGACTGAAGAGCAGCTCAGGTACCTGACACAGGCATTCAGTGCTATATGAGATGCCACAAGGTATTCCAAAAGATGGACATGAGATGGGCAACAAGCTGTGGAACATCCCAGGAGATCTCAAACAGGACTAGAAGCCCCTGCTTAGGCAAGTGAGTAGCTCTTTCGGAGTTTTGCTGTTGAACTCATAAATTGTAAGATTTTTTTTCTCGGCATGTGAATCCTGTATATATATTGCATAAAATATAAATATACAGCATAAAATCTGACTTTCAGATAGAAGTTAATTTATTTTAGACTTTTTATGTTTTGGAATAGTTTTCTCATTATCCTCAACCACTATGGGAAAGGCAGAGTAGGGTCTGAGTGCACGGAGAAATGGTTTTGTGAAGCTGGTGGAGGGTGTTGAGTTAATACCCGCGGTCTCCCCAGACTGCTGTCTGGCACCTCATTCATCTGAAGACCTCTGAGCATATAAGGTCTATGATAAACAAAGGGGGTCTGTCTTGTGCCTCGGGGTTTCCAGTGGCTTATTAAACATTGGATTGTTTAATGTTATCCTTTAACAGAGAGATATTTCTGTGGATAGGGAGATTCCTGTGTCATTGGAAAGGAAAGAACAAGGCTTTCACGTTCCTTGTTTAAACCATTAAGCAGAGATGTTTTGCTGTTTGACATGCCATTGCTTTTTGCGCTTTCTAACCAGTCCCATTTCTTCATTCCTTGTGGTTAATTATTGCTCTCATTCTCTTTCTGGCACGTTTTCTGCTGTATTACTGGATCCATAGGGAAAAAGTGACTGAGGGAAATGAGCACAGGACCAAGGAGCAGAGAATTAACTGTCCCCATGGGAAGCTTGAGTTACTAGCTGCCACACATGCACATTTTCATTGCTAACAGTGAAGGAAAAGTTGACAAAGAACTTGTCACCAAGAGCAGAATACAGAGGAGCAGGAAGAAATTCTGCAAGTCATTTGTATTGCCTACCCACGACAGGCCAGTGCCTGCAGCTCACATTCAATTATTACTTTTTATTATTCATTATTTGCATTGCGGTAACATCCACAGGTACCAGCCAGGACTGCAGCAGCATTGTGAGAGATTCTACTCCAGCACAGACTGGAAGTTTGTAGCAGCATAACTATGTCATCTGAGAATATAAATATTCTACTAAAATAACTGTACTKTTACAAACCATAGTATTGCATCACTGCAGACCTGCCTTTCATTTTGCAGCTTATTCCGCTTCCCACACAGAAGAGATATTATGCARGTGTAGACATTCTGTTGTTTTAAGTGTTTGTATTTGAATACAGCCACAGCAGTTTGATGCTGCTGTAGTTTCAGGCAACATCAGTCCACAGCTAAATGCATGTAAGACAGACCCTGTCCCAGCAGGCATCACATGTCAGTAGACAACAAGTGGGAAAGGAATAGGAGGCATAAATTAGTCATAATTCTGTTGAATGCTGGCAATGGACAAGGTGCAGGTATCATCCCAAAATCTGGAATGGCATTTGCCTGCTACAGTAGGAGACAACTTGGTCTTCACACTAATTCCATGTTGGTGTCAATGCACCTATACTGAAGTTAATGAAGAGTAGGGGTATTTCTAGCTAGACCTCACCTGCCTAAAGGTCTGGATTGTTGTTTACAGATCTGGGGAATAAATGAGACGGGCTTCTCAAAGAGTAGCTGGCTGGAATCTTAGTTTTGCAGCCTGAAAGAACACTTACAGTCTGATCCACCTTGTAGAGTGTCTTGGGCATCTTCTTCTCAATCACTAAATAAAACAGAAATAAGAAGGAATTCAGGTCCTGTTACAGTTTGATATAGTTTCTGCCACAGCTGGCAAGTTGGCTTCAACTTGTGACCAGAGAKGTTAAAAAAATTGTGAGAATAAATGCACCTGCAGAATTTTTTYCAAGGTTCAGTGTGACAAGTACTAAAGCAGACAACTTCTGATGACCCTTTCTCCAAGATTTTAATGCAATGCCTCTGAGATCAGCTGATGGGCAGCTCTGGAGCTTGTTGCTCCTGCAACCGGGAGGTCAACATTTTGTAGAGCAGATTATTACTCAAGACTGGTAGCATGGGCTGTGCAGCATGTGGACTTTGTCAATGCTTCATATATCCACAAAGCTTTGTGCTTGAGATAAATAAATTCAGTTACTATATGTGTTCTCAGAATACTCTTTTAGGTTGGCACCAATGGCATAGCTCTTGTTTGTAGTAGGTGTAGAAACAGAAAAAGACTGAACAAAGCAGATAATCTTATCAATTCTCAGCAAAAATGCCAGGTTGGAACAGCAACCTCTAAATGTTGCTGAATTTGGGGGATGTTTTGTTCAAATACAGTTATGAAAGCAGCAGATGCCAATTTATAAACTTTTGGTGGCTATGTGGAATATTCCTATGGATCTGTATGTTTTAAACATCGTCTGTACATAAAGATGCATCAAAGCATATGAATTATCTTGCTTTATCACTTCGTGATTGATTGTGATCTCCATAGCCCTAATCAATACACTYTGTGGTTTTAAGAAGCTCTTTGATCCGAACTGTAGCCTAAAGTAGAAATATATATGTCAGAGCCAAAGTGATGTGTTGACTTGGTAGCTGGCAGTGAGTGACAAATATGGGTGAGAAAAATTCTGCTATGGATTTAAAGCTGGAAAAGCAATGGGTTGAACTACTAAGGAATGGCGTGGCCTGGTGTTGAGTTAAACTGCTCCTCTGGTGAGATGCTTGCGTGTGGTGTTTTAAAATACGTCAAGTCTGCACGATGAAGACATGTCGAGTATAAGCACTTACAGGACCAAAGAAAGGCAAATTATCAGTGGGAGAACAATAGTCATGATGTCATGAAAATAAACAAATGACTGCAAAATTGACTGGGATCATAATCTTCAGGCTGAACTGTTAGAATACTAGAAACCTCGTGAGATGCCAATATGCCAGTGCTGCTCAGTATTGTAGCTTGGAAAAGAARAAGTTACTCAGAAACTTCTCATAAGCATCAGATTTATCACAAAAATGTCCCTGGTCATGGGAAAAAGAGAAGTGCTGGAAGACTGCTTATGACTAGTAGATGGACAACAGCATCCTTTATCAGCTGAACTGGAGTGCCAGAAAATGACTGGAAAACCGTGGGCTAATGTCACTGGAAATATTGGCATACAGAGGTCATCCATATAGACAGGAAACAAATCCATGTATCTTGCTTCCCAGTTAGTGCTGTCTCTAGGCAAGACTCACTCACTGCCTCCCTGCTTTGTCAGCAAAGTGGACAATTACTGGGCTGTTCATGCCATCTGTTAGTTAAATATAAATTTTGAATGTTTATGGAGAAATTTGCAGATAAATTAACTAGCAGAGGATTTAGGTTCCCCATTTTAGGTGCTTTGTGTTGTTGGTAATTAGGTGCTAAAAATACTCTAAAGTGTTTTATATGAATTCTCACTTAGTGTGTTTGTTGTTGTCACCTTCTGCATATGGCCACCTAGCCAGGAAAAGGTTGCCTGAAATCTCCACTTACTGCACATTAAATTGCCATGGTGTGAGTAGCTTCTAGTCTGCTTGCAAAGGTTCTTACTGATGTTTTGATAACCATCAGATAGATAGAGACATTACATACATACATACATACATATACATATATATATGTATATATATATATATATATATATATGCTGTCTTCATCCTGGCTTCCCATTTACTTCTCTAAGTACTGTGGCCTGTGGTGGGACCACAAGCAGTTGTCTCTCTTTTTCAGAATACATGATATGACACTGTCAACAGGACAACACAAAACTTGTTACCCAGATCCAGATACTTTCAAAGGATCTATATCCTCAGCTCCTATAAAAATCGAAGGGGAAGAAAAAGACTGGAGATGGGCGCCTGGTGTGTTAAGCAGAAGACAGTAACCGATCACTTTACAAAATTTTACCTGTGTTTGGCATCACCTGTTGAGCTTCACACAACTGAGTTTTGAACTGATATCTACTGACTGGTCTATCTGTAATCACTGCATGTAAGAGCCCAAACCTCGTTTTTAGTACCAGGCTGCTAGATCAAAGATCTTCTTACTTACAATTTCGTTTTAAAGTTAGTAGGAATTATGCTATCTTTCTCTTCCATGGATAGTCCTGTACCACAGGTCAGAGCTTATTTTCATTGCGTGCTTATTTAACTCAAAAGGTTTCTGCTGGATTAGGTGAGGTACAATGCATGTGAAAGGAGAGGTCCTGTTTCTGTAAGTGCTGCAGTTAAGAAATATTTCCGAATTTCAGACTCATTTGGGGGCTGCTTAATTTCCAAAATAAGATTTCTGATTCTCCATACATAATCTGCATACTCTACAGGCAGACAGGGATCAGCTATTCACTCCTCAGCCTGAAATGCCTGAGGCTCTTGTCTCTGCTTATATCCATTAGAGGTAAACCAAGGCTGATTATAGGGAACACTGTACTTCTGATCATGTCAGTGAGCATAGCTAGCAAGTGTTCTGGGGGCAGATTCTCATCTCATTTGCATTGGTGCAAGTCAAGAGTAATTGAGTTATTCGAGATTCAGAGCAGGCGAACTGCCTTAATAGGATTTTCTGTCTCAATAAAGATATTATTGAATTCAGCCAGTGACTGTGTTTTGACACTGTTTTCCTTTGATTTTGTGCTGATATACGGTGTTTAGCATTGGTTCGGAGCAAAGTCTACATTGTGTAGGCAAGGACACTTGGGAAGGAAGTACATTTGAGTTGCAGTTCAGGGACCTTTTTTTGCAAACAGGGTGTTCACCAGTTGCTCCTGAAACAGACTGTTTCTAGCAAGTCACGTACCTGCGTGCTGGCCCCAGTCAAACCCAAGCTCCGAGGAAACCAGTAGCCTCCCGCACCATGATCACTCATTACAGAAATGGGTGAAGAGAAAGGCATCCAATGCAGCAGAATGATGTTAAGCTGAGAGATAAAAGGCACTCTTTAAAAAAAAAAAAAAAGAGCAGCTTGAAAGATGATTTAAAAACAGAAAATTCTTCACATGACCCTTTAAGGCAATATAAGCCTGTTTTTGTTTCCTGCATGTTTCAGCCTGTTCCTGGTCAAGAACGCCACAGCTAATAATTGTGTCAGAAAACCTTCCTGTCTGAAAATGATCTCTTCCTAATGGATAGATGATTCCATATGGTTTCATATGTCATAGATGGAGAGAGAACATATTGGACGACTGGCCACAGCTGGCAATTCGTGTTAGTGCCATATGGATAAATGAGCTAGCTCTCCTGCATTGTGTATTCCAAGTAAACCATTTATCTAAACAGGTGCTGACCCACTGGGAATGCATTTTTATGGTCAAGCTTGCAGCGTGCAGCAACACAAACTGCTCTGTTCACCCTCCTATGTCTGCAGTGCAAACCCACGACTTTTATGTATCATTTGCCTCCATTCTGTGTAACTCCAATGTCCATAAAAGCACACCTGGGCAGACTCTTTGTAAATGASACCTGAATCTGGCTCACTGAACTGTGTGGCTATTATAAGACCAGTCTCCTAAATCCTCTTTGGAAATCTGTCTGTGATATTCACTTCTAATAGATATTGCTATATCATATGCAGGGGATTAAAATCACCCCATTTATGAGGCTATATAAATAAAGAATCAGACTTTCCACCTCCTTGAGCTACTGTGCTCTATCCCTGATTCCAGATGAAATTTTTACACTCCTTTCCTCTCCATGCTATAATTGCCTCTTTGTCTAAACATGCTTCATTTTGGAATTCCTCTTGCTTACATTCCTAATATGCGCGATTCAAGGTAGTTGCTGACTGATTTATGCTGGGCTTGTGTGGCTCCCTTGGAAATGGAGCAGAACACATTCCATCCACCTGCGTAATAAAACCAGCTGGTGCAGGGTGGGAGCACTCAAACTGCAGCAGAAGTAAAATTCACCTAAGTTTTGACTCAGTTATCTGTCTCTCTATCAACTCTTCTGATTGTCTGTGCTATTAAAATCATGCCTAGGGAACAAACCCTTGTGAAAAAAAGCAAAGTCTCTAGTTATGCTGTTTATTCTAAATTTCTGTGTCACTGCCAGCACCAAATACTGGTGTGAAGGAAAATGCTTTGTCTGCATTTCTGAGCAAGTATTTTGATAAGAGTGCAACCCTTTTAATATGATCCTAACAYTCACAAAGTTTTAATATCGGTTAAACTGTCTCGGCTCCTTCTGGAATCATTGGATCACAGAATGGTTTGGGTTGGAAGGGACCTTTAAAGGTTGTCTAGTTCTACCCCCTTGCCATGGGCAGAGGCACCTTCCACTAGATAAGGTTTTTCAGAGCCCTACCAGCCTGACCTTGAGTGTTTCCAGGGATGGGGCATCCACCACATATATGAGCAATCTGTCCCAGTGTTTCACCACCCTTGTTGTAAAAACTTCTTTTTACCTACTCTCTGCTCTCTTTTACTTTAGATCCATTAACCCTTGTCCTATCACTACAGGCCTTACTAAAGTCTGTCTCTGTCTTTCTTATAAGCTCCAGTAAAGTCTGTTCTTTGCCTCTTACCATCAGCTTTAAAAGCAGTGTAACTCYTGTTTTTATCACAGGAGGTAACATTTTATACGAGAGTAAATTTAGTCAGTTTGGGGTTAAATCAATCTACAGTCCAAAGCTCAGATAAGTAATTTCATTAATGAGATTTGAGTTGGATTCCCCATTCACAATTGTACCAATCCTATGATGGGCAAAGAGGCAGAGAGTTATTCTGGGTAGGAAAATCAGGAATTCTGCAGCGATTGGAGGAATAAGCCTGACAGTCACCCCGTGCTTTTCCCTGCCCAGCAGTTTCACATCACTAATAGTTCACTTGTGGCTCCTTGAGATGTGAGAAAACAGAATAAACCTCAGCCCAACACTACTTCTTATCTCCCATCATCTACTCTACTGTACCCACATCCAAGGTGCCTGTTCCCTCACATCTGTTCATTTGTGCTCATCTATTCCAAATGGGAGTTAAGCTTTCACAGCCTAACAGTAATAAGGCAGCTTAAATAGCAAGTTCTTGGCTGTGTTTGGTGCACACTGTGCTGTGGGAGATTAAAAAGAAAATCAAAAAGTGCGTGATGGAGATTAAGATGGTTCTGAATTGCAGTGTAGAAGACTGAGTCCCCTTTGTGCCTCTTATCTGCTGTTTGAAGTACTGTTACTTAAGCTCAGTGTTAGAGGGGAATGAAAAAAAGTCTGCCTGAGAGGATGTGAGAAGCCATTTCAAAAGACGATGCCTCTCCAGTAAATAAAGCACAAATGTTTCAGGTCAGCACTGAAATGGTGGATGAGATGGAGTTTCCCCCGACAGAAAACTTGTTCARCCAGGAGGCTTTCAAATCTCCTCGCTGAGATAAAGAAGATCAAAGTGTTTAAACACGTTGATCCACTACTGAGGAAAATTTAGTGCTGGCAACAGACAGCAGCTGCAGTATAGCTGGCATGTCTAAACTCACAGCAGGGGACTAATTGCTCCTATGGTTATAGGTTTGCTTTACAAAACCGGGTCTGAAGGATCCTCATTCTCATTTAGAATGATGGAGGTCTATTGATAAGAGGTAAAATGCCATTCTACACTACACAGCATCAGGAGGGATATAGTCCTGGGAGCTGAGAAAGAGGGATGCATGAGGATCCTCTGCTTTTATTCAACTTTTATTGTTCAAAGAAAGTTTACTCAAGATGACAACATCAGCTTGACACACTCCTTGATAATTAAATGGGGAAGAGTAGCTGAAAGTCAAACCTTAATGTCATTTGTACAACATATCATCCTGAGAGGTRGCCTCGATCGGTGGGATATTGCCATTAGAGAATTCCAAATTTTCTATAGAAGCAGAAATGTTATTTTTATGCAAATTATTGACTGGGCAGGGAAGGGAGGATAATAAGGCTGGTTATAAAAAATAATTCTGTGAACTATTCCTGAATTCAGTGAATTTCTCCTGGTACAAACACAGCTGTAAAGATACTTGTGACAAGTCAGTGGAGAGGCTGTCATGGCATCTCATTAAACAGGTTCCTTCTTCCTGTCCCAGCACACAACAGAGGGTGTGTTCCTCTTTTAGAAATGGACTAAGTAGAAAGAAGGTCTGAATCAAGGTTTAGTGATGGGGCTTTTCCCATGGCACAGAAGCTGTTTCTGGCAGAGGTAGGAACTGAAGGGGATTTTTGGGAATATTGTGAGGTTTGAGTTCTTCTGTATGCTCGTTTTTTATTTGTTCTAAGGGAAATTAAGAAAAATGCTGCAATTCTGATCCACTGCCTGTTCTTTAAAAAGTATCATCATACGTACTCAGTAAAAAACAAAGGCAGCTGAGCCACCCCAGTCTTTCCAGTCGAGAAGGAGAGACATCTTGACTCTGGGAGGAAATTAAATACTCCTGTGCTGAGTCATTACCGTACAGTACAATATACCAATCTAGCTCCAGCTGTTCAGCCCTCATATGCTATTTGTAGTTCTTTTGATAACAGCAAATTTCACTACATGCATATATATATATATATGTGTGTGTGTGTGTGTGTGTGTGTGTGTGTGTGTGTTATGTATATATATGTAGATGCATTTGTGTGTGTGTATGTCCAGTCACATAAATAAAAGGGTATGCTTTGATCTTTTTTAATACCACCTAATTCTTGGGATTTTCCAGAAGTATCTAAATTATTCACCCTGGGCTTTCAGAAAAGGCAAAGCAGGGAGAGAAGGGCATTCCGAGGCCACAGACCTCTCCTGTCATCACAAATGAAAATCTTTTCATAGCTCTAACCTTGATTGCTCCTTTGCAATGGGGACCCTCATTAAAGCCATTCAAATGTCAGTGCACTGCCTAGATGCAGGAGGTAAATTCTTCCATGGTTTCCAGAGAGGGCATTACAGCATGCCTACAGTTGCCTCAGCATGAGGGGCAGCAGGACAGGCTACCAAGCATGAAGCAGTGGGGTAGACGTAACATGTTGTGGGCTGCAGAGATAGCATACAGTTATGAATGTATTCTCTGATGGATTAAAGGTTTGATTCGTTTGGGAAGTCCTAGGACATCCAATGTAGCCTTTCTTTGCTGATTTGGAATGGTGCAGGCCTTTCTTAAGTGTTGTGTCAGACCTATCAGCACAGAAGGTGCCTGAGATAGGTGGTGACATCTCTCAGGATCAGAAGCACCCATGGTTAGACCCAGGTAAGCCGCTGCCTGTACCTCTTTGGACCTGTTGTGTCTTGGGTTGTGATTGCATTGAGCTGGAGGCAGAGACAGAGGCACAGTARAGGGAATCAGAAGTCTCTACATGATCCGGCTTGAGTGCACCCCTCTCTCAACACACTCCCCAACAGTGTTATAGTCCCAGGAAGTGAGGAGACAATGGTGAGGAGCACATCCTCCCAATACAGAAGCAGTCAGATTCAGGAGCAGTGTCCTTGCCCTCTGTTCACATAGTATGGCTCTTATTAATGCAACAACCAGTTGATTTACACCAGTAAATCAATTACAAATTAAGGAGTGGTTCAGAAGCACATTTCAGGCCTCCAAGCAGTGCAGAACCAACTAACCCAATCTACCTGTTGGTCCACTCCAGCAGCTACATAATTTTTTAATTTCTAAGAGAAAAGCTTTTAAAAATATGTTCAAAGATTATTTAATATCTATTTCATGCACCATTAATTTGCTGCAATGGTTATACTGGGAGCTTTCACTTTGTACATCTTGTTAATCACTGGTGTCAGGTATTTTATATTCTACTCTTAAGAAATTTGCAAACACAAATGTTTCAGTGGAGTTTTTGTGGAGAATGTACTGTTGGTGGCAAGCAGGATAAAAAAAATTGCAAGGAAGTCTCAGTTCTCCTCAACATTTCCAAGCCAGAGCATGTCAAAGTTCAGATGTACAAATAACTTACAAAATGACCAGAGTGGATCTGTAAGGTGAGATGCAGAAGTACTCATAGTTTACAAGACATGTGGGGTCCATATAGCTTAGTTCACAATTTCCAGCCTTTATTAGGGTCAAGTTTTCCATTCTTGAGCTCAATAGCTGTGCTCCTCTAAACTTCTCAATGTCAGCTTACCTACTTACCCACTAACAAAAATATAGGGGCAGCAATTACCCTTCCTTTTAAAGCTTTGGAAAGGTTTTGGATTATAGATCAGCAACAGATAAAGGGGAAGACTATTGCTTCCATTTAACAGCTTTAACGAAAAATGTATTGATGGTCGGATTATTTTTTATTGCTGGTCAAGGCTGTGCTAAAAGACCTGAAGCCGCTACAGGATCAAGCAAGAATTATAGAAACATCTGTTGTGAACTGGGAAACATACTGTGATACTTTTCTAGGCAATACAGAAACTCTTTCTTTTACAATGGCTTTTTAAATACACAGTTCAAATAGGCCAGAAGAAATGTCTTTATTTATGAAATGAACCCAACAGAAAAAATATTTTTTCCCACAGATAAAGGAGTAGCTGAAAAAATGATCCAGAAGCCAAAGGAGACTTTTTCTTTTTCCACAGTAGACCATGAAAATATTTATTTTGATGATGCTATTGCACAAAAGGCATATTTTAATGCTTAGAATTTTGCTGCATGGATTATGAGCATTTAAAAGTAAATTTTGAAGTAAGATCCAAGGAAGGTTTTACATGTGCAGGAAGGCTGGCTTTCTAAAATGCTTTGCAAGCCTTGGTCAGATGGGTATTGAATCATAAAATGGTTTGGCTTGATAGGAACCATAAAGATCAGCTAGTTCCAACTTCTCTTCCACTAGACCAGATTGCTCTGGGCTGCAATTCTTTGACGAACATCAAAATGTAATTCTGCTGAAACTCAACAGGACACATTCTACATCCTTTACTTGTGCTACCATTTCCTAGAAATTAAATTTTTCTCTTGAAATTATTACACACCGAGAAAATTATCTTAATTCTGAGAAGCCTACACTGTGCAGCCTTTTTTAACCTTATCTATAAACCACTTAAAAAACAGCTTCACCCTTCTTAAAGAAAAAAACCAAAAACCAAAAACCAAAAAAAAACCGAAAAACCAACCAAACTAACAAACCCAGAAAAAAATAAGAGACAAAATACTGTGAAATGGCCCCTACAACAAAACTGGGACAGACTGGGATGTACACAATTTGAGGCATTTTCCTCTTGTTCTGTTGCTTATTACCTGGAAGAAGAGACCAACCTGCACCTTGCAACCATCTCCTTTGAGGTAGTTGTAGAGAGAGAGAAGGTTGGGGTGGTGGTTGGGCTTCAGTCACTGCAAAGGACTGCCATCTTGCAGAAAGGTGTCCTTTGCCTCTCCATAACCCAATGAGATGCTCTTCTGCTTTCATTTGTTGCCTTTTGGAACATGCCTATGATCTCCAAATACATCAGCCAACTCTTTCTGTTCTCTGTGGGGGAAGAAAATAATGAGATCTTGTCCTGTGAGCAGGGCTTCGTTTGGGAGGATGATTTTCAGCTCATTTCTGCGTGCGCTGTCTCTGCTTCCTGCCTCGCTCCACTTAGCTGCCGTGTCAGACAGCAAACCCCATGTCATCACTTACAGCACAGGAGGATCATGGAAAAGGAGGTGAAGAGAAATGTGCAGCACTGACACAATCAGAAGCAGCAGTGACCAGTTTATGTAGGCATATATATATTTAATCCTGGTCCTAAGTGTCTCCAGCTCATCAGACTGTCCCCATTCAGCCACAGCTCTCTGAGGGAACACTTGACTTCAAGCACGTATTGAAGTTCTGCTGTCCCCAGTGAGACTTAAACTTGTGCTTAATGGTAAATGTCTCCTAAAAGCATTTTTAGGGGTTGGAACATGTCTTCCACATGAACATGCGTATCTGCTTTGTCGGATCCTCCAATCAGGCCCAGAGCTGGAGACTAAAGTATTCTTGGCCGGAAATGCATACTTAGTGTGAATGTCCTTGATGATGTCATGTCCATGATCTTTCCTCAGCCTCCCACTGGCAGCCAGGCCATCTATGATAATTTCTTGAGCCTTTGAGGCTGGCACTAATTGCCATGTCAGGAGGGGCGTTTTCTTGCGAGATAGACTCTGTCATTAGAACTCGATTGACACCACAGTTATTCAGGGGCATCTCACCTACTGTGAGTTAATCAAGGATGGACTAAAGCAGCACACTAGCTAGGAAAAGCTCTGCTCTCTCCACCACTGAACACTGCTTAGACCCTTCAGCTGCTTTTTGAATATATGATACATTTGGAAACAACATATCCAAAAAAACCCCCAAGCAAGCAAACTCCAAAGCAATCCAACCATCAAAAGTCTGGATTAAAGAGCACAGGTGGCAAGAAATTTTTCTTTCCTTGTGTGTGGTCCCTGATGCAGATGCCTTGTTTTCACAACACTTATAATGAAAGCATTTTTATTTTTGGATGCTCTTTAGTGTACAATGGAATACATCAAAATAAATCATTGCATCGTATGCCTGTTACAAATGAAAGCTGATGCACCAAATGTCAGGGTCGCTTGCTTTGATTAATCAATGAATATTGACAGTTTTGCTAACTGTGAAGGAAAGAAATGCCAGTGAAGGGGAAATGTTGACTTGATACAAAGATATAAATACATAAATAAAGTTTCAAAAAGATTGTGCATATTTAGTGATGATGTTGTTTTGAATAATGTAAAATCTCTCCTTGTGCTTTAGTAGAGAAACTGTGTACCATTTCCCCTTCCATAGTTTCACTTACTAAATGAATTTCAACAGTGATCATCTTTGAAAAGGCTTTCATTTCAGCTTTTGTTGAGAAAACTTCTGGTCAGATCAAGAGCATTGGCTGTAAGGCCACTCTCCTTCCTGTGAGACAGGAAGTATCTGTGTGATAAATTAACTGTGGGTGAATGCTAGGTCTTTAATGAGAAAAAACATGCTCTGTTGGATACAATCTTTCATGTGAAAGTTGTTTGGGATCTTACTGAAAACAATGTGTTAATCAAGAGAAAAGCATAATTACTATCTTGTCAATGGACACAAATGAAAAAGCCTGGTGAAAATGAGGTTGAAGCGAACTCAAAAAAACCACACAAAGAGAGTTTTTCTGTACTGTTTTCTGAGAGCTTGCTTTAAACAGTGATTAATGACCATTGGAATCTCACTATTTCTGCAATTAATATTACTGGATGCTTCCTATTCAGAGGAATGTTAATCATAATAATGCAAATGGAAGTATTATTGCAGCTATGCCTCAGAGTTCGTATTTCACATTGAGTCAAAGGTTCAATACTCAGCATCCTTCTCAATAGAGCATTCACGTTGTATGGATAGATGGATGTGCACCAAAGGTAAAATAACTGAATTAATATCAACCAGAATAATATGCCTGGCATATAGCTTCCCATTTTCCCATTTTGCTGTAAGGTTCTGATTTTCAGGCTTTTTAAACCAATAATAAATTATTGCAATGCACTGCTAATTACACGTTACTGAGATGGTGTATAGTATAAATTGCACTGGTGATGGACTTAGATTAAGTTTCTTATGCTTATTTTTAGCAAGTCAAAGGCAATTCATTTCCAACTGGGCCATGTTTAAAAGTTTGGAGTGAAAAAACTGTAATTATTTCCTAATATGAGGAGAATATTGGTGACAATATTTTATCCTATGTATCTTTTTGCACTAAATATATGAATGGGAAACACAGAAGCAAGAACACATATTAATCAGGACATGTGTTTAAAAGATATAATGAGTATTTATAAATTTTCCTCCTTCAAATAATTTCCAAGTTGTCTTCTTCATATTGTTACCTACCTCTGTGCTCCCTTAGATAATTTCTTAGCATGTGATTAGTTTCTTTATGATTGCTGATGATTCTGGAAATATTTGATCCCTTTCCTTTTTCATTCTGTTTTTTCCCCTTCTTCATCTTTTTTGGGGGGGAGGGGGAGGGGGAGTTTTTATTTGTTTGTTTCTTCCCCACGAGTTTTAATTTATTAAGAGGTTGGGAGGGAGGAGGGGATAACTGCAACTTTTTTTAAAATCCAGCTGGCTTTTATTAAAAGCCACATAAACCAGAAGTTTCTGAGAATATTTCAGCGCTCATTCAGAAACATCAATTAATATTTCATAAAATAAATAATCCACGTAAATAGGTCCATGTATAAATGCCTTTTCTCTGTAGCAGAAAGATGTTTGTAATTTTCATCCAAAAGGAGCGTAACTACCACATTAAAACTGTTTGTCAAGAGGTGAGAGTGGAGGATGTTGTGCATGTGGTCAATGGGATCCTACTTTTTTGGAATGCATAGAGCAGTGACTGAAGCTGAAATGTCCATCACATGACGTTATTATTCTCTTGATAGGAAAGAAGTTCTTAGGTGGCAACCACATTTTAGACTTTGCAGATCTGGGTTGAAGTCCAGTATAAACATCTTGTATAACATCAAGGAAAACACTTTGGTCCAGGAATATATTTGGTTCAGAAATATCTCAAAACCCAGCTGAGAGAGAAGGAGGTGCCCGAATAACTTTGAGGACCAGATCCAACAGATACCACTGTATGTCTTATTCTATATCCCACAGTCTGAATTAAGCAGTTATGTATTCTGAGTACCTGAGTCTCACTTTTTCTAAATCACTTTACATTATTTGGGCCCATTCTTTCAAAATTACATTCAAGTCATGATACGTATGTACCAACATTTAGAGGTTTGGGTTGTTTTGTTTGGGTTGGGTTGGGTCTGGTTGATTGGTTGCGTTTTTTTGTTTGAGAAGAGGTGAAATCACACTGATGATGCATTTGATGGATCATCCCAGAGATACACAGGCAGGCGTGCCACAGTAGTTCCCAGAACACAGGTGTCGATGCAAGGGCAAACTCTCGGTTTCTAACCATGACTGCTAAAGGAGCAGAGCAGATCACCTCCTTATACTTTCTGTGCTGGAGCTTATTCTCCAAAGTGGAAATAATAACACTTCCCTGCCTTAAGAAGCTGTTAAAAAATACATATATTGAAAATCAGGAGGAGTATAGATGTTATGGGGACAGGGACCCAAGGTGTACCAGAGTCCTGAGAGAAGAAAATGAACAATTTATTCTCACTACCTCCTTGTTTCCAGATCTCCCAGAAAAGCATCCTGATGAGCGATGGCCTCTTCTGCTTTTGTTTTCCCTCTATTTGAAGTGAGCATCAGCAAGAGTGGAGACTTACAAAATTAATTCAGATTGGCTTAGATAAGGACCTTGTGATGTTGATTAAAAACCATCCACAGGGCCATTAGCAAAGTGAGATAATAAGTGAAAATGTGTTGAATTGCATGAGTTTTCTAGTGGAGGAACATCAGGGAGCAGTCTTGAGTCCAGTCTTCTTTAAATATCTTCATTCATTAGCCAAAAGACAGGAAAAGAGTACATGTTAATTAAAATCACAAATGATCCAAATTGGGACGCACTGCATAAATCAGCGAAGATAGAGAGACTAGAAACCTTAGGCAGGAAATGACAAAATGAGATGCAGCTTTGAAAAATGCATGTGGAGGAGAAATAATCTGTATGAGGACACAATCAGCAGCAAGGAGGGTTCTTCAAGAAGCAGAATTAATGGGAGGAAGACAAAGAATGTGGACCATGGAGTAAAGGGCAATGTAGCAGAGCAGTTATTTAAACGTGACCTTTGCACCTTTTCAGTAGACAGCTTGGATTCAAAATTAGTTTGCAATTGACAAGATTAAAAAGCAACTATAGTTTTGGACCATATATGCAGAAACACGTTGCCAAGGAAGGACATGGAATCCCACCTCTATAACAGTATGCTACCACATCAATCAGCCTTCTAATTTTTTTTTTTTTCCAATTCTGCGAGCCCTCATGCATCAGACTGCGTGTATAATAGATGTATATCAAACAAAATGGGTAGTCTRGGAGAGCTGATGGGTCTGGCAAATGTGGCTCTTAATGAAACTACACACACCCTGTTGCTGTGTTCTCTTCTCCACCTTCCCAGTCCCTGTGGGACTTTGTCTCCCRGAGACAAGGAAAGCAGCTACAAGAGGGGACTTGAGACTAATCAGCTGAGAGGCATAGGAGAGAAGGGCCCTGGTGTTGTTACACACTTTCTTTGAACCTCCTGCTTTTGGTGTGACAGGTTTGTCATACATGCATCATTACTTTTAAGCTGKGGCTCTTCAGTGCCCCACACAACTCAGACAAGAAATAATTTACTGATGTGAATGGAAATAAGAAGAAGCAAGTGTGTAACATCTCAGTCATTTCGCTCTAACAAAGAAAGAAGACTTCAGAAAGAAGATATTTGGGATAACCACATAAATAAAAAAAATTCTTTCACCTTCTGAAGCCTGCAAAATCACAGAGCAGGAAAGGAACAACTGCTGTGTTAACTGGAAAATCTTGAACCCACAACAGAGGAATTGATGAATTACACTTTTGGCAAAGGGATGGATGTTCGCACACTTAGTCAAGGACAGGCATTTAATTCTGAGTTCTGTACACAAAATCTTAGTTTGTATTTAACAAATGCATTTATTTGCATGGGGTGACTAAGCATACCCTAGTAGTGCTGATGCGACGTTACAGCAGGAACCAGATATGTATAGATGACTGTTTTAGGTACCTTGTCTAACTGTTAGCAGTTGTTTTTAATTCATTTTTGTATAGCAAATAAGTTAAAAATCACTGAACAAAACACTGATTTTTTTTTTATGTCTGTGTATTTTTACAGGTAGACTGAGAATAACACATGTCTAGGTTAAAACAGTATCCTACAAGAAGCATTTGATGGATTGTTCCTAGATATTTCTAAGAACGCAAATACAAAAAGTGAGTACTAATTCCAGTACCTGGTATGTTTTAATTATGTTTTGTTCTTTAAAACAGAATTATGATATTTGTAATGTTTCTTGAACAGATTTCCCTAATTGGAGTCATGAGAAATTTCTCTAATTTCTCTAGAACATGTCTATTATTGACCCGTGTCTATTTTTATTAGCTGATAATGATAATTTGCATCACAGTCCCAGTCATGGATTCATTTTTGCTGTGCCAGGCACTCTAGAAACATAGACATTCTCTGCATGAAATGACTTACATCTTAGGAGAAATCAGGAAGCTGTGGATAGTGACAGACAGAGGAGACCCATGGATGTAATAAGAAAGTGCTGGTCAGTGTGACAGGCAATGCTAATAGCACACCTGGAGCCTGGTCCTTGTCAGATTTTTATATATTGCTATAGAGAAAGGAAGGCACTAACAAGATTATTTTATAGATATTTATGGAGAGCAGCATGGAAGAAATACAAAAGCACTCATTTGAAAATCCAGCACATGGACTATGGAAAATGACTGCGTGGGTTGGTTGGATGCAGACAGCCTAGTTTTGATAAAAATGGGGAAAGGAAATCACTGCTATGTCTGGAAAAATGGCCTTTGTATCCAGGGAATGTCATCAGGGCAAATTTACATCCCTGATGTAAATGAGAGAAAAGGATTCTGCAGTAATTAATATGTTCAATGATAAGGTCTGAGATAAGAAATTTACCTGGATGGGTAGAGAGCAAGGAAAGGCACTTTCTTAAGCATTATACACAGAGCATACTTACAGTGTATATGTAGCTTCAATGTAACTGGGAAGTGGCATCTGGGAGAGGAGTATGTGTTGAAGAGGATATCAAGTGTTGAAGAGGATTACAGGCATGTGACAGGATGGTGGCATTGTCCCCAGTAACTGAGAGGGAAGGTTGCTTGGAGATCATGGCTGGGACATCTCAAATGGAAGGAAAGCAAAGCTGGGACTGTTCAGTACACAGAAAATTACAAGGAAATGGTAGAGAAGCAGAACCATGAATCAAAGAATCACGAAATATTTGAAGTTGGCAGGGACCACTGGAGATTGTGTAGTCACCTTTCTAATCAGAGCATGCTTTCTTAGAGAAGGTTGCTGAGGGATAATCTTTAAGAGCTTTTCAYCTGGAAGCGAAGGGCTGGAACATCTATGGCTCCTGCCAGGTAAAGAAGCAGGAAATGTTCACCTCAGCCTGGAAAGTCTTGATATGACTGATGAATGGAGAGAAAGAAGTGCCTGTAAATGTTAAAACTACAAGTACGGTAGGCGGAGTTCTAAAAGTCAAAGCCATGAATATAAAGTGATATTTAAATGAAATTGATACAGAATTATGTGTATGTGCAAGATAGAATGAAAGTGATTAGTGAACACCAGTGCTTTAATCAGCACTACGCAGATACTGGCATAAGAAAGAAGAGGCAGTTCCCAAAGCATGATAATTCTGCCTGCGAGTTATTTACTGGAGTTCATTGTTTACTCTTTAGGGAGAAACCACTTGCTCCTACAAGGAATTAAATGGCTTTTTTTCCCTAATCATAGAATCATAGGAAGGTTTGCATTGGAAGGGACCATAAATATCATCTAGTTCCAACCTGCCTGCCATGGGCAGGCACTGGTGTGAGCTGAAATGTTGTGTCTGTAGCAAGAGTTCAAAAAGCTAGGCCCTGAGAAAGATCACACTGCAAGATAAAGAAAAAAAAAAAAAGAAAAAGGAAAAGAAGAAAAAGAAAAAGAAAAAAAAGAAAAAGAGGAAAAGTGTTTTCAAAGTCAAGGTTTCATAGCAAGTGGTAACAGTATAATGAGGTGACAGCCTCCAGGAAACTGAATGGAGTAAGGAAAAGGAGAGGAAATCTCTAAAATAAAACTCAAATTGCTGGGAGTCACTACTTATGACAAGCTCTCTTTATTAAGAGATGGGAATTTCAGAGAACATTTCTAAATAGCTTTTTGCTGAAGGTGAATTCTTACTTGTCAATGTAATCTGAAGACTTTTTTTCATTACAAAATGCTATCAGTTTTTCGCAACTATGATGCATTTGATACCTTTTTGGTGCCAGGATATTTCAGTAGTGACAGAAGGTCAAAGAGTCAATAACAGACTCCAAATCAGTTACTTGCTATGGAATCACAGAATTTTTCCCCAGTTATGTTCAACTGGGCAGTGGAATCACTCATGCCAGCTGTAAGGCAGTCACATTTCCCCCTCAAGGAGCTGGTCCATAGCTGCTTCCCAGGTATGCCATGCTGGCTGGTCCAGTGCCATCTGCTGAACGTTTTGGGTTGGAAAGGACCTCAAAGATCATGTAGTTCCAACCCTCCTGCCATGCGCAGGGACACTTTTCACTAGACCAGTGCTCCATCCAACCTGACCTGGAATGGGGGAGCCACGTCTCTGGGCAACCTGTGGCAGTGCCCCACCACTCTCACAGGAAATAATTTTTTCCTAATATCCAATTTAAATCTGACCTCTCTCAGGTCAGAGAGAGTCTGAAGCCACTCCCCGTTGTCCTGTCCCTCCTTGCCATGTCAAAAGTCCCTCTCCAGCTCTCTTGTAGCCCCTTTAGGTACTGGAAGGGGGTCAAAGGTCTCCCTGTAGCCTTCTTCAGCCTGAACAGCCCAAACTCCATCAGCCTATCTCCACAGGAGAGGTGGTCCAGCCCTCTGATAACCTTTGTGGCCTTCTTCAATGCACACAGAAGATGAACATGAACAGTACAAATAATAGGGTCTGTTATTTTACTGTCTCTTTAAAAGTAACAACATGCCTCAGGGCATATAGAGTATTTCTCAGGAGCAGCCAACATTCGTCTGAAAACAGGATGATTTTTGGAGCTGCTGTCCACTTGGAGCTCTCAGTGGAAACTCTGGCTCATTGCTGCTCAGACTGCTCTTACTCAGGTGAGAAAAGATGGCATTAGGTAGCTGGCATTTGGTCCCCAGCTTGAACACACTGACTGTTGTTGTTGGCTGTCATACCATTCTGGTGCAACCTGTGCACTCTTTTCCTTTTTATTTTCCTGTTAAAAACCATAAGTCGACTCTTATGTATTTGGGGGCTTTTGCAATTACTTTATATGAATAAGGTTTTGGGAATAAGTTTTTGTAAAAATGTCCTTTTCGCGACAAATTAGAAGCTGCTACATAATGTGTCTTTTCAAATTTCCTGAAGTCCCCTGTCTTCTTAGCCTTGATCAACCTGTCACCGGAACTGCACGGCATATCTTCTTGTTTACATTACAAATCCAAGATAAGCATCTTTAGCAACTGTATATTTATACAGCATCTAACACTTTGCGCTCATGATACACTCAAAGCCTCCAGGTGCTATAACTATGGAGATGTTATATAATCCTAGGGAGCTGCTCATTCTTCCCACAAGGCATCTTGTTTCAACCCACAATATGGAGACATCCTTCTAAAAGCTTCTATTTATTCAAATCAATGTCATGCAGTGTTAATTAAGCATTAATTGATACTTATTTCTTATTCTCTGAGGTGCCAGATCATCATTTTTCTTGAATAACCCTTGAAGTTTGGCTCAAGATACTGGAGGAAGGATAGAATAGCCTTGTCTTGGAGACTACTAGCTTCATTATTTATTTTGTTAGTTATGTATTTATTTGCTTATTTATTTTTGCTGTCAAGTGCATCAGTTTCCATAATCCTTTTCCCTCCCATTATTTGACAGAGGAGGAACTGGAAAACAACAGGAAGGCTGTAATTAGCAACTTGGCTGTGGAGTGTGCAGCGAGGTGGGGGGTGGGCGTAGAAACCAGTATGAACTCAGAAGTTTATTACAAGAACTGTTTGTACATTGTCTGTCAATCGTTTTCTCCCTGCTTAGATTTGCAAGTGAATTGCAGATGTATTTCTTGGACACATCAGACTTTGCTTTTTTTTGCTTTGCTGCAGAAAGTTATTTTCAGCCCAATTTTGCTCCTCCTGTTGTGACATGCAGGAGATATGATCTCACACCCTCCAAAGAACTGATACACAACAGCAATGCAATAACAAAGATCCCATCATTACAGTGTTTGGAAAAAGAAATAACTTCATAGCAGTGGAACCGTCTTTAGCTGCAGATATGGTGTATCTCAGAGAAATCTTCCCCTAGGGATACTTATTGCTCATCTCCTTGCAGGTTTAACAAATACACCAAAATATTATAGCATCTTCCTTCTGAAAACCACGTGCTATATGGAGAGCATTAACGACATAGGCTGAACCCACAGCCTGCACGGTGCAACAGTTTTTAGCCATAACCCCCACCTCCATGAACAGGCTGAGCCATCCAGATGCTCTGGCATGGTTTTGCTGCTTTCATGATCTTACTGAGTTTCACTCAGGGTTTCTTTATATATCTCTGGATCATCTCACAATGTACTTTATAGACCAATCCAAAAGTGCCACGCATGAGGCYAACACAGCCTGTGTGTGCTGCAGTCACAGCCAGTGACTTGAACAGCACAGATGCCTCAGCAGCAGCTCTGCATCCTCAGTTCCCTCTCCACATCCCTGCATATCTTCTCCCTTGCAGCAGATGTGTAGCTTCTATAAGCATGTAGCATTGTTCTAGAGCAGGTCAGAGACCCACTGTGCAATAGCCAAAGCCCCTCAACACCCCTTCCTTTGCAGCCCTGATTGAGCAGCACAGCCCGCAGTGCCATGTGCCACTCCTGAGCACTGTGTGCAAGCCCTGGTTTGTCAGCCACAGCCATGGCACAGAGAGCTGACTTCACTGTGGGCTCAAGTGGCAACTATGCATCCAGGGATTTTCACCCCAGTTTGCTTTTCATGTAAACATAAAATTATAGACTAAAGAGAATTGTTTGGTATGGAAGGGACCACAAAGATCATCTAGTTCCAAGCCTCTGTCATGGGCAAGAACACCTTCCACTAGACCAAGTGGCTCAAAACCCCATCCAACCTGGCCTTGAACACCTCCAGGGATGGAGGAGCCACATGTTCTCTGGATAGCCTCTACCAGTGCCTCACCACCCTCATAGTGAAGAATTTCTTCCTAATATCCAATCTCAAGCTTCAGTTTGAAGCCATTTCCTCTTGTCCCATCCCTCCACGCCCTTGTCAAAAGTCCATCTCCAACTCTCTTGTAGCTCCTTTAGGTACTGGAAGATGCTTCTGCTCATTCATATTGGCTGAGGTAAACTCATTTGGTTCCTGGTAAAGCTTTCAAATGCCCTTCCTGTCCCAATCTAATCTTGTTTTGATTAACAGATTCTAATTAGATATTGACTTATAGGGTGGGGTGACAGTGGGGAGAGGGAGCTAAATTTACTTTGGGACACATAAGCRTAGCTTCCATTTTGTAGGACAGCATAAAAATGTTTCTGTATGAAAAAACCAGAGCTTTTTCATCTTATTTTAATACCAATTTTGCAACTGTGTTTGACTATCCTCAACTCCCCTTCTAGGGAAGGTTGTATTATGTGTGCTTTCTCACTGAGGTTAAGAAGCCCTTGCATGTCATCAGGCAAAGCAAACAAGAAGGTGAGTAGGGGCATTCATTTCTCATGCAACAGGATAATCCAAAATGCAGAAGAATGGAAAAATAGATGAAAGTGAGGTATAGGATCTGTCTTCACCTGGTACAAGAAAGCACTCTTGAGTACTGCTGCTGCAAAACTGTTCAGCATGTGTTTAGCTTCTGTGAAGAGTCCTATTAAGCCCTAACATGAAGGACAGGCTTAAATACTGAAAACAATTTAAAATATACTTCAACAGAAGAGATTCTTCCCGATTCCACTTTGTAATAACAGCATAGTACTACCAGTGGTAATAATGGACAGTCATCAATTTGGTAAGGTTTACGTGCCTTAGAAGTGGAGCAGTCTCTTTTTCTGCTGTATTGCTAAATGTTTAAATAGTTTCTTTTCTTGTGCTGAATGCCAAGCAGACACGACTCTTACCTGGTCTAAGCAAAGAAATAAGTTCTTTATTTTATCACACTTAACCTGTTAGCAGGAACGAACTAGTCTGACTAAGCTGAAACTACTGTCCCGCACACCTAGTGCTAGTAATATTAGCAATATATATAAATTATATGTATATAGTAACTCTTACAATGTTAGTATATTGCCAGTATACTAACCTAATGTGGCCTTGTTGGTAAAGATGATTAGATTGGATTTTAATAGAGATATCAGTACCTCTGAATTACATGCCGGCTCAGAAAACACAAGTTGTGGCCATGTTCACAAGGATCTTCCAAATTTAGCTGGACTGACAAATACAAGTGCCTACGAGAATACCAGCCCAAGTACAGAGAATCCAAAGACTGGAGAAATGTTTTTCTGAGCTGGACATCTGGCTCAAGGAGGATTGTTCATCCCTGCATGATGAAAACAATTTGTTTTCTTCAAGGGCTGCTAAATGCAAGGTACTTGTGGAGAGGGGAAGGTGGGTGCATGCCTAAGGCATGCGCTCAGACCTGCGGAGCATTCAGTCCTTTTGGGAAAATAAGAATTAGCTTGACCAGCTTCATGCAGAGCTGCTGTCCTGTGTGAAGCAAGCACACAATTCACTGTAATCCTCACCTTTTGCTGTCTGTGGCAGGGAACTGGCACTTTTAAATGTAATTACCAAGCATTAAGGAGTGATACTTCTGGCTGTCCCATCAAGGACAGAGCAGGAGAGGTTCCCCAAGGAGCTTCCTCAATTGGCAAATGCAGAATATGCTGTTTATGTTTACAGGATCTTAATTCACCCATATTAGACCATGTGTATAAATAATGCAGCTGCGCTGGGCAGTGCTCAGCTGCAGAATTTGCTCCAAGGGCTGTTTCCAGTTAGACTCAGCCACACGCTGAAAGATGTTGGCAAAATATCCTTGCTGTCCATAAAACATGTGCTCAAGGTGATGGCCTTGCTAAGGTGAAAGGATGTTTTAGCACTTCTCCTGCACACTTCCTCACAAAGACCATCCATGACCCTGAGAGTCTGAGGACCGAGTTTCAAGCTGCCATTTATCTGGACAGTGTTTTTGAGTTTCTCCTTATTTTCTTAATTCTATTGAGGGTGCGTTTTTTTGCATTTTAATGGTGTGACATTTGCCAGGGAAAACATTTGCAGCAATAAATCTCATCAAAATCTCCACCGAAATCTCATCTATTTCTTGACATTAATTTCAATCCTTTCCGCTGCAGCTGTCTCCCTGCAGATTTCATCTTTGTGCTGGAAGACAGGGATTTGCTCATCCTGCTCCACTGCTCTCAGAGTAGCCTCTGGATATTACATGATGGGACGGCACAGGGAAATTTTTGTATTTTTGTAGTTAAATGCAGTGGCATGATTTCCACATTGTTGCCCCTTTTTTGATCTTCTGATCYCTTTAACCAATTCCTTACCATTCACTGGTGATCTGTTAACACACTTATCCAACTAGCAGAAGTTCCAACTAATCTGGGAGTAAATCCATTGGCAGAATTATTTTCCCTGTTTTCAGTTGCCCTGCTTGTGTAGAGAGTCTACAGCAGCCACCTCTGTTCCATTGGCTCTTGGAGAGGGGACATTGTCTCTGTCCCTCCCATTGCACTGGCCAGCCATGGTAAAAGTGAAAACCATGTATGTCATGACAAAAGCAAAGAGACCACATGGGCACTGACATGGTTTTCTCTTTGGATAAGAGAACTGTGTAGCTGCAGCATTGAGCTCTCCAGGGAAGAAAGCAGATCTGCTGTAGGGGTCAAAGAGTTGATGGCATCCTAAAAACCATCCTCCCAGGCATTATTCTGTTAACTTGTTTGGGAAATTAAATGTTTGCGAAATTAAAGCCCATGCAGTGAGTGTAAAACTGAAACTCTTAAAAATGTTAACATTGAGATTTCCTGACAAGACCTTGGGGCAGCAGATAGACAGCTCTGGGGCACCTCTAAGAGAAGTATTTTGCTTTCCACCCTGACACACTGGATTCTTCTTCACCAAAATATGTGAACTGGACCTACTACAGGTTGAAAATAGACCAGAGGAATATTCCAAAGGAAAAAAAAAAAGGAGGAAAAATAAGTCCGCTTGTTTTCTGTTTCCTTGCTCAGTATTTTAAAGCCTGTAGTTGTCATCCAGGGGGAAAACTGAGGGAATCAAGTGGGACACAAATTGCTTTGTGATGGCATGACTTGCTGAAGTGATAAAATGCATGACGTTTCCTGACACATGCATATTCTTAGTAGCTGCTGATGAGACAGGATGAGTGGTAGTGCAAATGTTTGCTAACTTGGGGATGGCTTCTGATACGGAAGGTATGCAGAGCTATCTTTGAAGTCTGTCACAGCCAGGCACATATGTAACCGGGAACAGTGGTGGGTGTTCATTCTCCTAGGACACTTCAAAGACTGTGTCAAAAAAACCCACGAATCATGTCACTGGAACCCTCTCCAAGTCATGATCATCTTGGAGTGCTGACCATCCACGTCAGGTTTGCAGGAACTCATGTGTAGGTTTCAGCTTCGCAATATTCAGCAGCAGGACATGGATTTAGGAGTTGCTTGTGGGCTCCAATTTGAAAAAGGGTCTTTTGTTTTCCCCTGAGGTGCTCTTCCACAGTCATGCCAGAGGAATTGTCGATTTCATGGCTTTCTGAGAGAGCTTGGACTTTGTGGGAAGACACCTGTGTGTATATTTCCTCTTCTTCTTTGGCCATCTCCTTTATTTTTCCAGGCTTGCATCCAAACTCTATGAGTGCATTTTGAGTCTTAGGTCAGTTACTCCCTGGTGAAAATAAATGTATTTAGAAAATCATCTGGAAATCCAGATCAAATATTTTTAAAAAACACTGCCCTTCAGCTCACCAAAGCCTGGACCACTTGTGTCTCTTTTTTTTAATGACCTTTACAAAAATTTTCATAAGAAAAGGTGGCTGCTCTCAGACTAACAATGCTTCTCCTATCCATGTCTCTCTGTTGCTGGAGGATGCTAATAGCAAAAGAGAGATAATTGTGCTTTAATTGGGTTCTACTTGTTCAAAGATGGAGGGGGCAAAGGATGCCTTTTAGTTCCCATGGCCCTGTAGATAAGTTTCCGTGTAACGCCAATTAAGAGCAAAATAAGGAGTATGCAAAACAGATGACAACTGCTCTCACCAGGAATTGTTCTTTTGTGGCTAAACCAATGAGGCCTTCAACCAAGGGTGTGCTTTTTGCTGCTGGACTTTTGCTTGAATTTTTTATTGCATTTTACATAAGCTTTGCTGATAAATGGATCGAGTCCAGGAAATTTTAAGATGACTGTGACAAGGGGAGCCTTCCAATTGTATATATGTGTGAGTGTGTGTGTACACTTGCTAAAGGCAGAAAGGAAAGTCAAATTAAGTTATTTTTTTCCCCTACAGGTTATTTTTATTTTGTTTTTATTTCAAAGGAAGCTATTGTGTCTGGGAAAGGGTCAAGGGGTTTTTTTCTTCCCTTTTCATGCATTTTTTTTCTTTCTCCTTGTTTGTTAGTTTTAAGGGTAATTCTTCACCAGAGCCTTTTCAACTGTCAAATGCAACAAAAGGTAATCCAGCCTCTCCTCTTCCCTGCCCCCACACTCGCCTTTTCCTCCAACAAAAGCAGCCTTTGTTGGGGATGGTCTTCATTTCACAGGGATCCTTCTTTATCCCACAAGTTAGGAACACTCTTCTACTTTATATCGAGGTGACCTCTTATGAATGCTGGGAGACTTGGGATGTTGCAGCTGATGCTCTGCCCTGGGAGATGTTGCCCACAGACGATTGCCAACTTGACAACTAGATGCTCTGAAAACTTTCTTTTCTAATTTATTACATGAACTGGTTACCAATTTTTCTGCAATGCATACCCTGGCATTAATCAGTCTCCATCTAAAGGGTCATCCTTAAACACTGACTTGGGTTTGCAGCTGCATTTGGCTGGGACAAGCCTTCTGACTTCCCAAGTTGTGTTTTCTTTTTTCTCCATGACTTTAAGCCTCCTGCTGTTGAGGAAGCACATAAGGGAAAGACCACTGCTCGATGCCAATGCATTTTGCAGAAAGAATTAGTGTCCTTATAAGCAGATCAATATATGCCAATCTCCAGCTTCATATAAATATTTGCTTAGATAGTAAATTGATCTTGTCCTTGATTTGCCATAATTTAAGTCTATGAAGCTATAATCAAGACTCCTTGATAATAAAAAGAACCCATCAGCAATTATACTCATTCACTTCCCCATATTCAAGGCTATTTTAGCATTTCACTGATAAACTCCTATTTTCAATCAAATTTGCAGCATGAAAATCAACACTGAACACCAGTTAATGATGTTGGAGTGCTTCGTGTGTGGCATTTTGAAGTTATATCAGTGTGGAGATAGGAGTGATTTCTGAGGGAATTTTGTCTGATATGGAAACCAGATTTTGCTAAGACTATACCTAAAACCTTCTTTCCAAACTCCAACTGAGTATCATTCTTGTGGATTTAAAGGTATTTTTATATTTCTGAAAGTTTCCAGTAGCCAAATTTCTTGGAAACAGGAGCATATAGGGATACCTAGGATCTAGGGGTACTTCTGCCAAATATTTCTTATACCATGATCACTTAGCAATTTTTTATGAAACTATCTGGTAGTGTGAGTTATATCACAGAGCTTTTACACTAAGTGCTAGATTTCCTATCCCCAAATATTTTTGTTCAATACAGAGGAAATGGACAGAAAAGTGTGTCTGTTAAGAAATGTTATTTCTGTTTTGCAAGTCGGGAGTGTGGTCTGAGGGAGGTTTGTACTCTCACAGAAGCAGCATTTTAAGGAAATAAATTGAAGCATCCCAGGGTTTGTTCTGGTCCACACTGCAATAGTCTGGACTCCTTCCTATCAGCAGATATGTATGTGCATATACATATAATATGAACCCAAAGGAAGACAGATTTTAGTAACCAATAATGGGAACAGGCTTGTAGGTAGATGCTGGTAAGGACACTAGATGGCAAGTGTCACAGGTTATGCTCACTAGAGAAAAGAGCTAAAATCTCTTCACTTTYCCCGTGACTGTGTGCCTGACCATAAGATAAAATTCTGTGTCCTTATGGTTTTTCATGATTGACATTACTGTTAGTTTGAGTCATGGCATTTTTGAGGTTAACCCATTGTGGTTTAGCCCTGGTAGGCAGGTAACCCTTACACAGCTGCTGGCTCACACCCCTCAGGTGGGATGGAGGAAGGGTAAAACTGTAGAAGCTYATGAGTTCAGATAAAGACAACTTAACAGGCAAAGCAAACGCCAYGCGCACAAGCAAAGCGAGATAAGAAATCCATTCACTACTTCCATCAGATGCTTGGYCATCCTGGAGAAGGCAGGGTTCCATCACAATGGTTACTTGGGAAGACAAGCATAGCACCGTACCAGCTGCTGTGGAGAAATTTAACTCTATCCTAGCCAAAAACTTTATCCATTTCCAAAACTCTATCCATCACCAAATCTTTTTCTGGACTAAACTTGGCTTCACTGTGGCATATCCTAGAAATAGAAACATCTATCCTCATCTATAACCAATAAAACAGCCTGAGAGTGCTTTACAAATAGATGTGTTAAGGTGATCCTCTGAGTCCCTCCTGATATCTTGTTCATCTTGGATGGTTGCACCTATTATTAAAATGGACTTATATTGCGAGTGCTGGACAACACATGCTGAAGAAAATCACACTTTCAAGTGAAGAACTACGTGTGCAAATGAAAGTTTTTTCATTTTCTGACCTTTCTGAAGGTCAGAATATTACATAAATAATGAACAAAGGTATAATTAAGTCAAGGAATAGCTTCAGCACTTTCGTTCCCTTTAAAGATACCTGGGGATTTTTGTAACCAAATAAAGTCTGGTTTGATTCCTCATTTGAAGTTTTTTCAAACTCCAYTACACCCTAACAGTCTTTGCTAATTCAGAAAAATGTCTGTTTGGGACTTCCTTTTCCTCTCTAAACTGGCATTGGCATCCTATATGGATGAGATTCATATTGTATACTGAAGGGTTCACCTGTGCTCACTGCACTTCCACTGCTGCTTGAGTAGTTCATATTTCCTAAGAAGCCTGAAGCATCCAAAAACATTAGCAACCCAAATGCAGCATGCTCCCCTAGAGGAAGACAAATAGAATTAGACCTGTTTTTCAGATAAGAAAATTGAGGTCATTTTCCAGCTGATGTCTGAAGTTAAGGGCCTACGTCACCACTTTCAGCTGTAAAATGATCTGAGCACTGATGGCCTGTAGTGCTGGCTCTTTACCTTTGCTTTTGATACCCAAACATTCAGCTCTTACCATCCCTTCCTCTGTCTCCCATGCTGGCTGTCACAGTATTTCAAGTATTGCAATTGTCAGGAGAGCAGAGGCCTCTGGTAATCATCAAAATGTGGTGTATGTGCAGCACCTTCTGAGTCCATTTAGTGCCTGGCTGTGCACATGAGTTGACGGTGACTTTTCTCAGGCTTGTCACCCAAATTTGCTGCGGACAAATGAGCTCTGACCAGAAAAATAAGAACTGCACAGGGGTCTGGGAGCATTCGCCTTCTTGGTCTCCAAAAGGCCTTGCAAATGGTTTTGTTGATAAAGTGAACAAATTGCCATTTAGGGCCTGGACTCTAAATCAAAGAAAACACATGGGAAAGCACCTAATAAGCAGCAYTCATTATCAGATTATCAGTGGCTCCAGAGCCTGTGGGGAAGGATCATATTCTGTTTCTTTTATCAGTTCCACCAAATACTGGAGCCAACAGTGATATGTGGAGTTGTCCTTTGGGATTAATTGCCACCTCCTTATGGCTGATCATTAAAAACAAAAATAAAAGTCTCTGACCATGCATTTCCATAGGAAAAGCAAGTAAGATAATTTTGTTGTTAGTTTCTATGCCAGCATGCTAAATGCAGTCCAGAGTTGCTGCCCATGAGGAAAATAATGAGTTTTGCCCAGCAGTTAACAACTGGGAGTATCTTTACTGGTGCTGTAGAGACATGTGTGTGTCACATCACATCAGCACAGCCATCCTGCCCTGTGCATGCCTGACCCCACTTCCTCTCGCTTGAGGGTCGTCTCTCAGCAGCCGTGCTGGCACCAGAGATTAGAAACTCAGCTGCACAATAGCAGGTGGAAGGCTTTATTTTTTATTGATGTTAAAAAAAAATTATTCATAATAAAAGCAGTTCCTTTCTGTGTTGCTCCCATCATGGTCAGCAGTTGTCAGGGTGTAAAGGTGGAAGTGATGAAGGATTGTCATCCCTTGCATGAATGGCGGTGTCTTCTTTCTCAGAGCAGCTGCATAGCCCTTGGGAACTAAACAAGAGGAGAGGGATGTGTTCAGAAGTAGGAATGTAACACATCGGAGAGCAATGCCACAGCAGTCCCTTCCAGCTAAACCATCCTGTTTCTTTTTTTTTCCATAGAAATTTTATAGCCATTTTTTCATAGGATTTCACTAAACCCTTTCTGATTATAAAAAACAGTGAATTTCCATTTTTCACAATACAGTAAAATAGTGAATAGATGAGTTACAGCCTCAGATCACCCTGCTTATCACTCTTTCAGGCAGTATTCATCTCACCTAAAAAACCCTAAGTGTCTCTTTTAAACTTCATAAAGAAAAGGCATTTTAAATGTCTATTTCCTCTCACCTTCAGTGAAGAAATAAAACAGGGCAGCTAAATTGAGCACAAAAGCATAACTTTTATTTTCCATACATTATGGAAGTCTAGAAAACCAGCAAGGGGCAGCTGCCTCGTGAGATTAATCCCATTTCCTACGTACCCTGGGTATAGATATAGTCACCCCCAGAGGAGATTCTTAATGAGGAAACCACCCTCAGGAACTTCCATTCTGTCTGCACCCATTAATGGAAGAAAATCCAGGACAAACTGTCTTCTTACCTAGACACATCAGCCAGGTTGGGTGAGATGAATCTGAACATTGCCCAAAGGTGATGTAGGTGTGAACACTGCCTCAGTGTCTTCATAGAAGTGTTTACGTCAGAAAAGACCCTTAGGATCATTGATTCCAACTGTTCTTTGCTTTCCTGAAGACAAAGTCCGCCACCTTACACTGTGCAGCTGCACAGCCACCACTGCAGGAATGCCGTCTCTTAGTTACCATATGGAAAATCATTTAAAATTAACCTCAAGGCTTCTTGATGAGTGTTGTACTTTGACTGATTGAAAAAAACTGGAAGTGATGGCTAATAGGTGTATTAATCAAAGCAGGACACACAACATGAGAACATTAAGATAAAGGCCCTATTTCAAACGCAGAGAGGGTGAGGTCAAGGTTGACTTGTTGTTCTTTCATGCTCAATGACTTTTAGAGGATGCCATCCAAAGAGTGGAGAATTGGTGCAACTCCACATAGATTACCTTAAAAAGGAGACTAAAATCAAGTAAAAAACACTAAAAATACCAGAATATGATGATATGAAAACTTGTGCTTTTCAAAGTGTGCTCTTTAAAAACATGGAGGAATTAAACTTGGTTTTGAAGTCTTGTATTTCATATATTTGTATGTTTGTTCCAAGGAAACACATTATCTGGATATGTTAAACTGAATATGTTTTTCAGATTAATAAACTAGTAATATACTGGCATGTTGATCTTCCCAGATGTTGGATAACTCGTGGGCTTGATGAGTACTTAAAAGACCCATCAAAGTTTTGGGACCTGAGAAATTAGACAGATTTAAAAAAACCACATTTGGCAATTCATAGAAGTAGAATTTGCCATGCCTTACTTTTCAGCTCTCAGCAATGCAGACATCCACATTTTGGCTAATCACCCTGGACTTTATCTACTGTCAATAAAGGGAAARAGCCTTCTGCAGAACTCCTTAGCTGATGTATTTTATATGTGTACATTAGGATAAGATGAATTGCACCTGTAAACTCCATGTAAATAATGATACCGCAGACATTTTAATGAGGATGGGAAATTTTCCCCCCTTTCATTATTTCAGCTGATGTTTGATGTTATTGTGTCACATAGATTTGCAGACAGTCATCTACATTTGCCATGTTGATTATACATCTTCTTACCCAAATAAATACAAGTGTCCATCTTTGACATCCAATTACACTGAAGAGTAAAGCTTGTACTTTTGTTCTTTATCTCAGCATTGTTCTTTAACCTCACAGGAGGTTCAATTCTAATAACCAGTCATGTTGCCCATAAATTTAATCCACAGCAACCCCTACATAAGTCTGTGGGAGTTCAGGTCATTCTTTGATTCCCATGAATGGGCTATGGGGAAGGAGAGATCTCAAGGAATTGGAGAGTTTGAGGAACTCACATTTTGATAGCCTGAATAAGAATTATGGAGAATATTACAGTAAACAACCTATTTCCTGAGTAGGTGGGAGAAAATTTTCCTGAATAGTTACCACTTACAAACTATTTTCCTCTCCACAAGATTTAAAAAGAGGCATTTTTAAATAACATAGCACACCTCCTCTTCAGTTGGGAAGCTGAGACCCAGTGTGGGTGAGTGGTTTTGAGAAAGCATTTTCCTGAATCAGTGTTGAAGCTGGAGATAGTACTGAAAAAGAATCTACGTCCCAGTAACAAAGTTGCTCTTTTTATGGTGACTCTTGTGACCAGTCACAAAACCAACACACATTAAGGTTTCAAAAAGTTGCGTGTTAAGAAAAAATGCAACTAGTTAAGCTTCTGTAATTCCTTTGAAGTGGTGAAGATTGGATGTGAATTGAAATACCTAATTCAGGGTGTTAGACAGAAAGATGGATGTCAGAGTTGCTGCAATGATCTGAATTGTGTAGTGTTACGGGTTCATCTTGAAAGAGTGGGCTGAATGTTGCATGCTGGGGGCCAAATACCAGCTTAAGGATGCCTCTCTCTCAGAAGTTCACTGTGGATATGGTGGCTGGTCCTCCACACCTTGCTAAGAGGTGATTTAGGAAGAAGATTCCTTCATGGGTTTTACGACTAGACACCATAAATCTTCTCTGTGGCAACAGAGGAGAATTTGTGGGTGCCCTATCCCTGGAAGTGTTCAAGGTTGGACAGGGCTTGAAGCAACCTAGTGTAGTGGAAGGTTTCCCTGCTCATGGCAGCAGCATCGGAACTAGATGATCTTTATGGTCCCTTCCAACCCAAACCATTCCRTGGTTCTATGGCAGCAGAAAACATGGCAGACAAGACGTTATCACATGGGTCACATCCAAACTCTAGATTGTCTAGATTTAATATGCTACATCAATATCCAGTCACGTTGTTTAACATTTACATAGACATGTATGGAGTAAAGTCTTAAAAATAGACACACACACACCAAAAAACACAAACCTTTTTGGCATTTATACAGATAAGGCCAATTTTATTGGCAAATATTTTGCTTGGCACCGATTCAGCATGTACTAATAGCTTAATAATTTTGGCAGACACACCAATGAAAAATGTTACTGAACCAGACCCAATTATGTATACAAAATGTAAACAGTTGTGTCTGCTGGGGAGAACTGCAGTATGTTGTCAAGCCATGACTGTAAATTACATATGGTAGATAGGTCTAAATTTGTTTTTGACAAACGACCATCTGATGAGGTTGTTTCAGGGCCACACAACGGATGGAAGGACATTTTCAGCAGAGTGCAATACCAGCATGGCTTTTGTTCCACCTCCCAGGCCAGCTTTCCAAAGTTTGGCAAATCTGGTAGAAGTTTCGGGATGGTTTTCTGCTGTTTGCTTTCAGTAGACTCTCCACAGTGTCCTCACACTGAAGTTATAATGAGTTAATTCTTCGTAATTATTTCTTGTTCTCCGTATTAGACACCAGTGGAATAGCTGTTTAGGTTATTTCTTACTCTGGAAAAATTCCTGTGGCACTGGCAGAAGGCAAGGTTTTACAGTGAARCTTTGAAAGCACAGCAAAGCCCTTTCTTACCTCTTTTATGTACCCATTTTGCTAAGCTGGATATACATATGCCATCAAAGCTACCATTCAGCCCTCCTAAATGAAGAGCAACTCTGGAACCGCCTAAAGATGCTTTCAGAAAGAATTTGCGTTAAGCCTGGGTTACAATTAAAGAATGGCCATGGCGAAGGCGGGGTGGGTGGGCGTTGGAAAAATAACGAAGCTTTTCAGAACATGGCTGTGAGGAGCCCCCTCCAGCCCAGCACCTGGTGAAGCCATCGAGCATGCCCTCCTGCCAGCTTAAATTAGAGTAACAGTGCCACGCAGCAGGCTCCTGCTAAAAGCAGGCAGAGAGGGAGAAGCCTTAAAAAGAGCCCTTTCTGATGCATTCAGGTAGAAGAGTGTAAAGTAAATAATGAAGCCGAAGGGCAGCACACGAGAGCATGACTTTGCATTCCTTTCGTGCCCGCCGCCACATAGCTCAAGGAGAGCACAGAAAATGAACTGCTGAAGGATGCCGAGTGCTCTGCTCCGGCCTTGCTGAAAGCCGGCATCAGTGGGGAAAGGAAGTTTGAGTAATTTGGAGCATAGCCTGCCACCAATCTCTGCCCTTATCAGACTTTTCCAGAGAGCCTATAAACATGCACACTTTAGTAAATGGCACAGTATAAATATGGGTGAGCAACGGCATTGCAGTGGAAAAGCAAACAGGCTGTTATTTATCACCAGCTTTCTATGATCAGCATATTCTTGTAGAAGTAGGTAGTTACTAGGAGAGTTTATTGACAGTGCTTTGTCAGGCTTTGTATGAGTAAGCTTAATTTTTAAATAACAATGGCTTATTTATTCAGTCATTCTGAAAATTACATTTTCACCAAAAATTCCCCAGCTTTGAAGGTAAATTTAATTCCTTAGCTCCACAGCAAAATTCCATTAATTTTTTTTTTTCAGGTATCCACTGACATAAACAGAGAAAACAAAGGAGAATTAGTGGTATGATTAGCTGGAAAATGTGGGTTTGGTATTGATCCAATTAGATTTTTATTTGTGCATAGTTATACACATTGTAAAATACATCTATAATAGGGAATGAAGATTGTATGTGTAATAATAATGCTATGGCACAGAAAAATAAGGAAATGGCTCACTTTCTGTTGAGTTCAATGATTTTGAGCCAGATGATATAAGAAAAAATAAAGGTATGGGTTTGAATAAACATAGTTTAACTTTTTGAGTGTTACTGATACAGAAGGAGTAATCCTGATAGGGTATGATTAAATTTCGGGCAAAGGAGATTCATTAGAGAAGACAGGACCAATACCAAAATTCTTCAAACACGGGAAGTTGTTTGTTTATCGAGGTTGACTTTGGAGCAATCTTCCTCTGCCTCCATGAATCGATGTATAATAACTTCCAGTGTGCTTTAAATGAATATCTTCCTTCCCTTGATGCACTTTCCCTTCTGAACTATGCCAGTGGGAAGTAAAAAGTAATCCTACATGGGACTTTCCTGAGGTCACACTCTCTGTTTGCTCTTGCGGCCTGAATCTTTACTGTGTTAGTCAAAAATCAAGCCTAAATGATAAGTGCATTGATCAGAAATCTTCTCTGTTTGCCAGCTTGGGAACTGATGGGAACTCTCTCTTCATCCTCAGGGCTCAGTCAGTGTATGGTGCAGGAAACTGGACAGTGTTTACATCTAAACAATAGGCCTCCCAGGAATTCTTCCAAATGGGGATGAAGAACTGCCTTTAATATTGCACAGTCAGTAAGCAGAGTTAGCACCCAAAGCAGGAATCTTGGAGAATCACTCTCAGTGGGACTTAAATGAGGAAAAAAGACCAAGTCCATTTGCAGTTACCATCCTGTCATTTTGAGTTTTGCACAACTTTGCATTTTCCTTGTCCTTCATAATTTATTGCTTTAATTTCTCTTTCCCCAAAAGACAATTCCCATCTATTTCTGTTTGCCCAAACACCTTTTTCAGTACTGACTTAYTCTAAATTTAGATCTCCATTTCCATTGGGCAGACACTTTTCTTCCCTAGTACTTGCATATGTTTATATGGAGCTATAGATTCATGAGGAGACATTAATAATAGATTTCTAAAGGACGTGGAAATGCTCTAAATGGAGATTAGAAACCTKGAGAGAGCTGTTTTAACACCAGAATATAAATCAGATGTATTTCAATTTAACAGATGTAAGGAATTTACACTCTGTTTTTGTTTTAAATTGTTGTGTAGGACTAGCTGGCTAGTTGCTTTAATATGAAAAATAATGTTTATCTATGTATAGGTAGATAAAAAGTATACAGATTAATGGGGGGAAATCCAGTGGAGAAAGGTATTGGAAGTAATACCCATTAGTCCTTCCTTGACAGACAACCTAATTCATTTCTCTGGGCTGCATACATGATGCAGAGATCGTTATAGTGCTTGTTATTTTCTGGCCTATGGTGGGAGAAAACTACAATTATACTAACTTATAAATTGCATCCTTTCCACCTCTATCATCATGGCAAATTCTGGTGGTTATAACCTACTCAACTGAGCCATTTAAATGGGGAAACAGTGGCAAAATCCATCAGGGATTTGCAAATATGTGAGGAGTGTCTGATTGCRCAGTGACCTGATAGTGGAGTGCAAACATCAATAGACTGATCATCAGTAGGAATGATTTACAATAAGGCTGAATCCTGCCCCTTTGAAGAAGCTGATATGCTTGGCTAGGCCTACAGCCATACTGTTATCCTATACTTACTATACTGCCTTCTATTTAATAAGATCTGTAAAAGTTTTTCATACAAGCTGCTCAGATGTTGTTGACTGACCATCATTTGGGGGTGAGCAGGTTTACAGATAAAAAAGAAATAGTCAGAGATAGAGATTTTTACCAAACATAGGAAAAAATATTTTTAACAGAAAAATGCCTATGGCTCTTTAAAGTTCACCAAAAAAACCCAACAAAAACACAAATATAGTGAGACTTTAATCCTCACYTGGAAAAGAATAAAAACACATACCAAGAAGCTGCATGCAGCCAGGTTTGTATCAGAAAGACAAAAAGCTAACTCAGGAAACAGAGAAGACCCGCCAAGACCTTCACCCATCATGCACTAAATTTGTCTCATCTAATTATTAATTGTTTAAAACCTAAGTCTGACTTTATCTGCCTATTTCATGATAAAATTATTCATCTGCTGGAAGTTCTTGGTCCACTCTAAAAAGAATCTGGAGCGTAAGCATACCTCAAATATAAACACACAACTTCTTGGCGTGTAAATTTGGGATCTGAATCCCACACACTACCCTGGAGATGAGGTACACTTAGAAATTGTAAGTCATTTTCTGACTTACTTATGATCAGAATTACACTTCAGAAATATTCTTACGTCAGTATTTTGTGACCTGCTGTAAGGTCTGAGGTATTCCCCAACCTTTCTGTCTCCTTCAGATTTTAGAAGGAACTATGAGGTCTTAATGTGCGATTTTGCAGCACAGTTTCCTGCTGAAGTCACTGGGAATATTTACTAAAAAACCTGGCAAATATGCATTGCAGTGGCACCAAAGCCTGGTTGTACTCAGCAGTGTGCAAACTTATAGTAAGATACATATCTGGCCTTTAAGAATATGTTAAAATAAATAGGAAATGGTTTGACTTTCCATGAAGGCTGTAGACAGTAGCACCCCAGAGAGAAAAGCTCTGAGCTCCCTGGTAACCATCCTATCCTTAAGTTTGCCGTCATTAACTCCATTAACTATTGCTCATTAACTGGATTAATGATTGACGGGAGACTGTGTCTTTAACAGAGCAGGCTGATGTGCCAGGAACACTCAGATTCTCCCAAATTTGTGAAAGAATTTTCCCTGGGTGATATTAGTAGGAATGACAAAGCTTTTCTGAAAAAAAAATGGCGGGTGGTCCATTGAGGAATTTTCCCAAGATATTTCCCACCCTAAAACGGGATTTACAACGCTGGCCGTGCCCTTAGTTTGCCCTGATTTTTATTGGTGACCCAGTGTAGATTTTACCTCTTGTGGTTATAGGTGCTGAAGGTCTTTCCATTGTTGTGCTGTCTATAGGAGTGATTTACAGCTTGTGCTCAGGGTGTGTGAGAGGATGTTGTGTGGGCAAGGGCTTGGCTTTGTTGCTGAATAACTCAGTGTTTGCACTAGGAGCCTTCCTGCCAAATCAGACATCTTCAGGGTGGGTTTGCCTTGTCTGATGTGGGCTACACCAATCCCTGGGGGAAAGACGGATCCATCAGTGTCTTAATTTAGGTAGGTCTTAGAATTTGATTTAATTGCCAGTGACTATAGGGGCCTGAACATGAAGGCATTCCCTTCTGGTACTCAGGGAGATAATGATGACCTATGAATGGTGCTGTAGCTCTTTTTTGCCCATTTCTTTCTCTGTTTGCTAAAGAATAAAACAATAGAGTGTGGAGTTTCAGCTCTCTCGTGAGCTGAACCAATTACTGTTTTCCTTCAAGCTATATAAATTGTGTGCATTTAATATTTAGTTATCTCCAGACTGTTTACACTAATTTTCATTTATACAATGCATCTAGTAATAGAGGTAGAGTGCATTTCTTTATCTATTTCTCTTTTGAATGAAAGCCTTAAGGGAAGCCTGCAGTTTTTGATCATGCTCCACTTTGATGTAAGCAAATGTTTAAGTTATGCTCTGGCAGAATGTCTGAGATTCGTGTTCATGAATGATGCAGGATTTGTYCTCCTTCCTTAGTAGCTCTATTTATAGCCACAACTGTTTTTTATTTTCCATGCAGTTGTGGGAGAGAAGGTGAGAAGGAAGCAACCACAAGTCCTTTGTCTAAGCACAGCTAAATTTGTTCTCATGCTTTGCTGTGTTTTATGTTCTTCCATGCTGCATTTCATCCATCTATCTATAGAACAGATAAAGGTCTTTTCCCAGCCCTGAGCTCCAGGAACCCACATCTCTACTGATCTGTGTTCCACAGGATCACATACTCCTCGGTGATGCAACTGCAAAGAGCCACCAGAGGAAAACAACCTTTTTCTGTGTTCACACAGTCACAGAATGGGTCACATTGGAAGGGACCACAATGGGTCATCTGGTCCAACTTCCCTGTTCAAGCAGGGCAACCCCAGAGCACATTGCACAGGATTGTGTCCAAATGGTTTTTGAATATCTGCAATGACGGAGACTCCACAACCTCTCTGGACAATCTGTGCCAGTGCTCAGTCACCTGCACAGTAAAGAAGTTCTTCCTCACATTCAGGTGGAACTTCCTGTACATCAGTTTCTGCCCATTGCCTTATGTCCTAGTGCTTGGCACCACTGAGAAGAGCCTGGCTCCATCCTCTTGGCACTGTCATTCAGATACTTATAGACATTGATGAGGTCTCTGCCAAGTCATCTCATCTTGAGGCTGAACAGGCCAAATTCCCTCAGCCTTTTCTCCTAAGAGAAATGCTCCAGTCCCTGAATCATCTTCTTAGCCCTCCACTGGACCTGCTCCAGGAGCTCCACGTCTCTCCTGTACTGAGGAGCCCAGAGCTGCACACATCACTCCAGATGTGGCCTTACCGTGGCTGAGTAGAGGGGCAGGATCACCTCCCTCATTCTGCTGGCAGTGCTTTTCCTAATGCATCCCAGGATACCATTGGACTTCTTGGCCAAAAGGACACACTGCTGGCTCCTGGACAGGTTGTTGTCCACCAGGACCACCAGGTCCTTCTCTGCAGAGCTGCTTGCCAGCAGATCAGCCCCCAGCCTATGCTGCTGTGTGGGGTTATTCTTCCCCAGRTGCAGAACCCTGCCTTTGCCTTTGTTAAATTTCAGAATGTTCCTCTCTGCCCATCTCTCCAACCTCTCAAGGTCTTTCTGAAGGGCTGCGTGGCAGTCTGGGGTATTGGCCACTCCTCACAGCTTTGTGTCAGCTTTGAGAACCTGCTGCAGAGGCATCTGCCCCTTCATCCAAGTCACTGATGGATAAGTTATACAATACTGGGCTCAGTATAGAACCTTGAGTTCCCTTAATGTGCTTTCAGTCCTCTGAYCTGGCCACTGCTTCTGGTTTTGCAAGGGTGTAAATACAAACCAGCCTCCATTTATACACAGAAGAGACCAAATCACAAATTCTGTTTGTTTGGTTGGTTTTTTTTCCCAGCGCCAGGGGGGGTTTGCTTTTTTCCTTTCAGAGCAGCTCTTTTTCCTGTGAGACAGCAACCCAAGGCTGCATTTGCAACAGAATGGTCAGCAGTTTTAAGGGCTGGGATGTTGTGATAAGGCTGAGCAAGGTGCTAGCAATGGACAGTCATTCTCCAGGGTAGGATGTGCAGCTCTAAGCTGCTGGAGGCTAGAAGGAAAGGAAGTGGGATTTCTTCCAAAGGACATGTCTTTGGTGGGTTCAGTGCATGGGTTTTCCAGCATTTCATAGAATGGTTTGGGTTGAAATGGGTGTTAAAGATCACCCATTTCCAACCTCCATTTAATGATAAAACTTCCATTTACCTCACAATGGGAATGAAAACTATCTATGCCTGGCAGAAACCATGAAATACAGTAGAATACTGCTAGGGAATTAGTGCAAATGCACCTGAGTCTTTTGTCAGATAAAATCCCTGCTTTTGCATACCTTTCTGTTGTTTAAGACTACTATAAACATCAGTACTGATGGTATATTGAACCCTAGGAGGCTGGGATCTGACCAGGAAGTACCTTTAGAAAGGGTGATAAATAATGACAAAAAGAGTTGTGCTCAGTTCACACTCAAAAGTCAGTTACCCTAATCAAGGCAGAAGAAGATGGAATTGTATACATTCACAACACAGCTTTTCTTTATGATGAGAACAGTAAAAAGTAGAACATAGATGGTGTTTTTAGGGACACAATAGCAAGATCCAAAAAAATGTGGCAATCAGAAGCTGAATTAAAAACAAATTACTCAGAAATGCAAGTTAGAGAAGAACCCAACAATTAAGTTTTCTATAACAGAACAAAAGCTTTACAAATGCTACAGAGGGTGCTTTGATAGGATTTTAGAATAATAGAATTCTAGAATGGTTTGGATTGGAAGGGCCCATAAAGACCGTCTAGCTCCAACCACACTGCCGAGGGCAAGGACACCTTCAACTAGACCAGGTTGCTCAAAGCCACATCCAGCCTGGCCTTGAACACTTACAGGATGCTGTCCTTTTCTCCTGCTTGATTCTGTGAGGGATCAGATCTGTGCCTGGAGTTTGTAAGTGGGATTGTTTTCCAACTCCTTTGTATTTCACTATTTCCCTTTCTTTTTGCTTTGGGAATTTGGTTTTCACTAAGGGCAATGCTTAGATCATACTCTGTGGCCAAGAAAACAGTATCTCTGATGGATGGAGAAAGCCTCAGTGTCTCACAAGTCTTGATGTTTCATGGTCAGTTTTAGAGAACCCTTAGTGGAGATCCAGCTGCTAAAAAGATATTTTGCAGTCTCACATTTCTGAAGTTTGCTCCACTAAAAAGAAGGACACAYTTCCCAAGCACATTGCTTCACTTTGTTGGCTGTGTTTTAGTACTCTGCATGGTAGTTTGACATTTGAAGTCTCACAGTTATGATATTTCTAAATAGAAATTTATGGTCTGACTTACTGTTCCCTAAACTTTTGAAAGTTGCCCTTCACCAAGTTGGGTGGAAGTGTCAATCTGCTAGAGGGCAGGAAGGCTCTGTAGAGGGATCTGGACAGGCTGGATTGATGGGCCAAGACCAGTGATATGAGGTTCTACAAGACCAGGTGCTGGGTCCTACACTTTGGCCACAACAGCCCCAGACAGCGCTACAGGCTGGGGGCAGAATGGTTGGAAAGTGGCCCAGAGGAAAAGGAACTGAGGGTGCTGTTTGGCAGCAGCTGAACATGAGCCAGCTGTGTCCAGGTGGCCAAGAAGGCCCATGGCATCCTGGCCTGTGTCAGCAATGGTGTGGCCAGCAGGACCAGGGCAGTGATGGTCACCCTGTACTCAGCACTGGTGATGCTGCATCTCAAATTCTGTGTCCAGTCCTAGGCCTTTCAATTCAGGAAGAACATTGGGGTGCTGAAGCAGGTCCAGAGAAGGGCAACGGAGCTGGTGAAGGGTCTAGAGGGTAAGTCCTATGAGCAGAGGGTGAAGGACTTGGGGCTGTTTAGCCTGGAGAAAGGGAGGCTCAGGGGTGGCTTCATTGCTCTCTGCAACCACCTGAAAGGAAGTTGTAGACAGGTGGGGGTCGCTCTCTTCTCCCAGGCAACTAGGGGTGGGACGAGAGGTTCAAATTGGACATCAGGAGGAATTTCTTCACAGAAAGAGTGATTAGATACTGGAATGGGCTGCCCAGGGAGGTGATGGAGTCACCRTCCCTCGAGGTGTTTAAGGAAAGACTAAAGTGCCATGGTCTATTGAAGCAGTGGTGTTCAGTCATAGGTAGGATTCGGTGCTCTCAGAGGTCTTTTCCAACCTCATTGATTCTGTGATTCTGTGATCCATTAAGATGGAATCTCTGTTACAACTTTTTGAGACTAATTCCTGATTCTAATCTCTCTGGTTTTTTTCCCTACCTTTTAAAAATTATTATTAATTTTTTTAATATTTTTCCCTTTCTTTTTGTGCCATTCTTCAAACTTGGAAAAGTTCTTGCCCACTTCATTTTTCCTAGTTGGATGCAGCTTTTTAATGTTACCGATTTGCTTTTGGCTTGCCCAAGGTCAAACATCAGGACAGCGGTAAAGTGCAATAGGTCACTTACCTGGGTGTCCCTGTCTCTGAAACCCATTCCCAGAGTTCTGGCTGGGCAACCTAAATCAGGTAAGAAAAGAATATATAAAAGCAGAGTGAGTGTAGGGTCAGGGAAGGGATTTATATAGGGCCTTTTTTAGGAAGAACTGATGACAGACAACTACTGTAGAGAAAGAATAGAGACAGGGTTTAAGAAGGACCAAGAAGCAGATCTTAGTTTCCAAAAGAGAATYGTTACTTTACAAAAGACTGATGTTGTTGATGATAGTGAGTTGCTTCTTTACTTAAATATCACAAAGAAGTTAGGGGACTTGCTATTTAAGATGCTGTACAGTGAGCAAGCCCAATGGACAACACAAAGATCAGACCCTCGTTTCTCCTTCCTTCTTCTTTTCTCTTCCCAAAGGCAATACTGATGAATGCTGATCAAGAAATAATAGAGAGCAGAAGCCAAAAGGCACAGGCTTCCCAGCAAGCCTTTGAGTCTTGACCACCTCTGAGATTTGTCTTGCCACATTTTAGATTTGTGAGAGTCAACAGCTGTGTTTTCCCTCCCCTTGCCCTTGTAAAAAAACAAAATACAATAAGAAAAATGAGCAAAGGGAAGAAACCACATGGAGGGAGAAAAGGGGAACATTACATGGGCACAAGAGACATCAAGGCTGTGTGCATCTGTGAAAYACAGCTCTCTAAGCCTCGCGATTGTAGCTGCAGCATCATGAGTGTACTCAACACAGTTCTACTTGAGCTTCAGTTAATATAATTTTAGAAGCACTTTAAAGTGCTGAAACCCATTGGAAATAATTCTGAAGTAACCCAGTGTACTGATTTTTCTTCCACCAGCTTCCACTTAAAAAATAGTATACAGAAATATCCTATAATAGGAGGTTTGATCCTGTTTCCATTTACACGTGTGGAATGAATGCCACATGATTCCATCACTAAATAGCATTAAAATATTCAATAAAGTCACTCAAATAACTAAATATCAAAAGTTTATTGTTTTTATTTTTTCTCATGCATATTTGGATTTTTTAACTTAGTGTTTCATTGCAATAAAATGCAATTATGAAAGCAACATGAATACCAGATGAAATTATTTATGCTCACAACCTTCCTAAAGCAGCAAAATTTAGCTGCATAAACACAGGTCAGATGCAAAGGTGCTCAATGTACTCTGTTTTCCGAATAGACTCCTAGGAAATCACCTATATCAAATTCTTCTATTTATTACCATGTCTTGGCAATAATACCTGCTGGTAATACAATACAGAAGTGTGATGATACTTTGTTAATGTTTTGAAGAAGGCACACGAGTTAGGGTTTATTATTGTATCAAATTTTGCAAGACTCATGTAACRTGTGCTTATCTTTCATTTACTGCACATTAGCTGAATAAATTGCCACTMTCTACAGTTTAATCAGCTGCTATGGATCACATTATCAAGCTAGAAATAAATGAAGGTGGATTAATGAAATAGTCAAGGAACATGTCCAAACACTCAGCTGGTGATTTCTTTTTTTTACTGTTTTTCTTTCTGTATTGTTGAAAGAGCAGTGCTGTACTATTTGACTTCCACTGTAAATTACTATCAAATCTTTTTTGCCATTTTATCTCTTCTGTGTTCATTTACTTCTCTAAAATTAAGTAAAGATCTATCAAATGGGAATCGTGGGCAATGGCTTTCCATTTGCATTTTCTGTCACCAGCTACACGGCTTTGGTCTTCTCTCTGCTCTCCCTCTCCTGAACAGCTCCTTCTCAGCCCTTTCCAATGACCAGAGACATCTCAAATAAACACTGAAACTAGTTTGATCATCAAATTGATCTTTGTTGTCCCCTCTTTTTACCAGTTTAAAGGGAAAACTCTCTTCAAATACTCTCTGGACCTTCTCAGTAGCACACTATCAAGCTTGTCAAAAAGTGTCTTTTACTGTTCCCACAAATCAGCTCATGTGAGATTTCCATGCTGCATCTCAGTTTTGTGTACGCAGCATACTTTCCATATGCAAACTCCATCTCTAGCATCATTACTTAACTGGAAAGGGTTGTGGATCTTTCTAGTGACTCGTGCATCTAAGGAATTATGTTTTCAATTCCTATGGAACAGGCATATACATCTGATGCTGAACTGGACTTGTCTCTGACTGTCTCCAGTCTGCCACAAGAGCTTTCATGCAGTTGCAGAACCACTTTGGATATTGGATTCTGCATCCTTCTCCAGGAGACACAATATATAGTAATGATAATTTTAAATAATATCTTATTATACAGCAAATCATTACCAGATATGAGCAATTGATTGCATCCCATTTTGGCAGAGCATAGGTAATAAAAGTACAAAACAGAATATGAGGATCTGATTTTCAATACTGTGTCTATTTCGCTCATACCATCAGTGGAAGGATTGTTAGTGCAGGTGTAGTCCAGAGATGCCTAGAGATGAAACACTTCAAAAGATAGATGATAAACAAGATAAATTTTCCTTTTTTTTTGGTAAATATTTAAGCACATTACATCTTGTTGTTATCTGGATAACTTATCGTAGAAACACAGAATTGTTTGAGTTGGAAAGGACAATAAAGATTAACTGGTTCCAACCCTCCTGCCATGGGCAGGGACACATTCCACTAGAAAAGATGGCTCAAAGCCTCATCCAACCTGGCCTTGAACACTTCCAGGGATGGGGCATCCACAGCTTCTCTGGGCAACCTCTGCCAGCGTCTCACCTCCTTCTCAGGAAAGAATTTCTTTCTAATATCTAATCTAAACCTACCATCTTTCAGTCTGAAGCCATTCCTCCTTGTCCTATCACTACATGCCCTGTCAAAAGCCCCTCTTCAGCTCCCTTGTAGCCCCTTTAGGCACTGGAAGGGGCTCTAAGGTCTCCCTGAAGCCTTCTCTGCTTCAAGCTGAACAACCCCAACTCTCTCAGCCTGTCATTATGAGAGATGTGCTCCGGCCCTCTGATGATCTTGTTGGCCCAAAGTTGTCTCAAAGGTTGGTTTATTTAAAAGAAAGCATTTGCAGCTGTGCAACACTGAAACCCACATGAAGGTGGAGTCCACAGTGTATCAGCTGAAGGATGAAACTACCTTATTTTTTCCTCACCAAAGACTGTAAAAAAATAAATAAAATTACCAACCAAGAGTAAATGTCTTCTCTTGCTAGACTGGAAATAGAGTTACAACGCATTTACACTCCCATAAATGACATCAAATTTGGCCCTTCTCAATTAATCCTGGGTCATATTAAGACTTCACAATTCTTTACTCTGGAAGGCTTGAAATAACTTCAAAGAACATATTTTAATTGACAAGTGTACTCACTGCCAGAGAAGGGTATAACAAGAAAAGGGGATTAACACCCAGCTGTGCTCTGAAGGAAATTTGAGGCACAGACATACTGTACATCAGATAAAGTCTGTGTTACTGCTCACGAATGTGGAATTTCATTGTCTCCACTAATGCTAAGCAGTGCACATCTGTCAATTAAATGTCTCTGCATTCTAGTGTCCCTTCTGTAGCGGTAGGTCTGTTCACCCTGACTCACGGTTACTATTGAATTAGTGCAGTTAGAAACGCACATCTTCAGAGTCAGCAGAGTATTTGCTTACTCCCTGAGGGTACTACACAGCTGGAACAAGCTGACAGTTTCCAGATCTCCAATGTGTGTGTCTCACAAAAGCAAGAACACTAGCATATTTTGAAGCTTAGTGATGTTGCTTGGTGGCCCTGACTCTCCTCTCCATCAAAGCTGTGATGAGAAGCATCTCCTACCCTCAGTCAAGCTATCAACTCAACCGCCCTCCTGGGCTGCCTTCCAACAGTTGGTGCCATAAGTTAAGGATTACTTAGGGCCCATTACAAACTGCTGGCAATTACCATTGAGTAAGAAATCTAGACCACACTCCATCCAAGTAACAGGCAGATGTTTGGGTCAGGGAGAGACTCATACAACAGTTCTGCAGTTGCAGAGGTTTTCCTTACAGAGAATCAATCTCCCAATGCTAAGGTTATGAATTCAGAATTATTTTGGGTCAGTGAAGCTTTCTGGTTTTATGGAGGGTACCTCAGAATTGTGATATGGGTATGGATCTCCACTAAATGGAAACAGCTTGTTTTCTTTTCCCATTAAAATTGTGGGTGGTGGCAAAGTGGTTAGGAGCTTGGTCCACATGTCCCTGGTTTGGGCTACTGAAAAACAGAGACAGGCTTTTGCAATCATTGGAACAGACTTGTCTGGTTCCACTGTGAATTATATATAGTATAGTATAGTATAGTAAACCTAAGAAGTGGAAGACAATCTACCACGCTATTCCATCCGCAAACCAACATAAGACTGCTGATTTTTATACAACACTGTGTTTCTGTAGTGCTTTGARGAGTCATAGAATCATGGAATGGGTAAGGTTGGAAGGGAACTCTGTGTGGGTCATCTGGTTCAAGCTCCCTGCTCAAGCAGGGTCATCCTAGAGTACATGGCACAGGATTGCATCTGGATGGTTCTTGAATATCTCCCGTGAAGGAAACTCCACATCTTCTCTGGGCAATCTGTTCCAGTGCAGGGTCACCGGCATAGTAAATTTCTTTCTCATGTTCAGGTCACTCCAGGCTCAAATGTTTACTTTTAAAAATCATTATTATTATTATTATTATTATTATTAATTTTATTTGACTTCCTAAGGGATCTGATCATTAGGAAAATATTTCATTATGTTAATCATAAATTTCCTTTTTCTTAATCAAATCTTCTTCTGAATTAAACAGTAGTACTGGTATCCATTCCTTTTTTTGTCTTGAACTTGAATCCTTCAGATTCCTGTGGATTTTTATAACCCCTTTGTTATTTACTGCTTGCCAATCTGCATACATTTATTGCAGATGTTTAATAGACCGTTCTTCTTACTTACTCTCTTTAAGCTTTAAATAAGTATATCCACATGGATATACTTTTGGCAACCACCTAGGGATATGTGACACACTTGAAGCCTGCTCTTACCCAAGTCGTGTAGAGAGAGGCACRCACTTCCCTGCTGTAGAAGGTAGCAAACTGTAAGGAGTTAATGGATGACACCAATCTATGAATTAAATAGGGGTCACTCTACCTTCCCCATCTGTCCCCCCAGGAACACTTTAAATCAAATGTAGAAAGCAACATCACCACCATTACGATAGTTCATGTTCTGGAGCTTGACCGTGATGTAGGAATAAACCTCATCACAGTTTATTTTTAAATGCTGGGGAGTAGCAAAGCAGCTGGGACATCTGCTGAGAATGGCGAGACCTTGGTATTCTCTCACCTTCAGCCTGAAGAGACTAAAACTGAATATTCCTCATAACAGAAATCATCATAGAATCATAGAAAGGTTTSGGTTGGAAGGAACCTTAAAGATCATCTAGTTCCAAACCCTCCACCACAGACTGGGAACATTATACTAGACCAGGTTGCTGAAAACCCCATCCAAGACATCTTTGAACACCTCCAGGGATGGAGCCACAACTTCCTACGCATCCACAAGCAATAGCACTACAATYATGGAGGTGTGATTGTCCTTGGGAGAGAGAAAGATGTGGAATAATTCACGGAGTAAAAAAGAGTAACCATGTCCTGTGCTCTGCAGTATGGAGAACATATACAGAAATGAACAATCCTTTTTTCTGGTCTGCTGATAAAATTACCTCCTGTTTTACAGGTATGGAAGGTAAAAGCAGAATTTCAGACAGTCCTTCGCAGGTATTGAGCTATAGAGACATAATGAAACCATTTTAATTGTGTTAGTAAAAGAGTCTGGATTTACATGCCCTGCACTGGAATCATTGGGATTTAATTGAGCTGGACTAGGTCTGACATTTACTGATCTGGGACAAAGTAACAAACTTTTCTGGATGGATTAAGCCAACTTCACCTTACCTCGGGGTTCTAATACACCATGACAAGCCCTGACAGTCTCCTTCACTTGTTTCTTCTATTCCCAAAACAAATTCTGGAATATGTGCACCCTCCTCCGCACCTTAAGTTAACAGATAAAAACTAGGTTTTGCTGCTGCTGTTATTATTATTTTAAGGCAATAAAAACTTTCTGTCATATTTCTGGTATAATTAGGCAGATACAAATATTACATGAGTACCCTGCTATCACTCTAACATGCATTTCAATGGCTCAGGTCATAATCTAAGGGAAGTTTGAGGAACACCCCATTGAAGCAGGCATAGCTGATTATCTTCACCGCACGGTCTTTTCCAGGCTCTTCTTCAAGGTACTATTTTTTATGTCCAGCAATGACTCACAGGGCAGTGACACAAACAGCATGGGCTACACGSACCTTCTACTCCACACCAATCCCCCTTTCTGTTTCATGGCCAGCATCCCCAGCCAAGCGTGACAGAATGCATCTGACCCATTTATCAGCCAGCTCACAAGTGGTTATCAGGGCTTGCCAGCCTCAAGCTGCTAGAGCCTTTAAGAAACAAATGCTCTGAGTACACAGCTCACAGTTCTGCTGTGTGTTTCTTCCACCATGCCAGTATCTTCCTTGATTTGGGCAACCTTTACTGCCTCTTACAGCTCCTACATCAGATTTTTCTTCTGTTTACATTTCTGATCTTGGAGCACACTCAATTTTTTTTAAGCTCCTATGCATGTTCAAATCCTGTTGCTCCTTTCATTGTACTAGAAGCTGATTCTCTTGATTTGGGGAGGAAAACTCCTTGGTTGCTATAAGGAGACTGCACCCATTGAAGGTTTCTTTTTAACTTCCCCTGGATATTGTGTTATCTTCTTGCTCTGTGCCTGCCAAATGAACAGGCTCGGACAGCCTCTGCATAGCCTTCTCTCCCCAGATTATATGAAAGTTTTTCTGCTGAGATTTGAGCCCTGCAGGCAGGACCTTCAGACATCATCCTGGGACCACAATGTCCTCCCCAAGAGAACCACAGAACATGACCACAGCTGGAGGATCCTCACAACCCAGTCACTGTGTGCAGGTGCCTCTCTGAGACAAAGTTTGTCTTTGGATTTGTCTTTGGATGGTCTTTCAAGCTGATCTGATCTGAAATAGCAACAGTTATTTCACTCTGTGAATCAGGCTGCTTCTGACTGCAGAAGTGGCCCAGTCCTCTGCGGTTAAACTGGTGTCTTTCTAGAGAAGTAAAACATATGTCTGACAGTTTCTGTCTGGAGTCTACATATTAAATGAGGCCTGAAAAGCAATACAGATAAAAAGAAATGTCTGACAATCCAGCTCTGTTCTATTTAAAAGATAGTTAAAGAAAATGGCTTAATAGACAAGTTTAGAAGGAGCATGTGAAGTCACCACTGAAATATCCACTCCTGAGTTCATTGAGGCATCTGCATATTTGAATACACTTAGCTAGGAAGGAAAAAAGCCAAGACAAGGCAAGGGAGRAAAGGAGAGATTTTAGCTGTTAAGCCTCCAAGCTTGGGATGAAAAATGTGCTCTCCAGTGGATAATGCTTACTCCGCAGTGGAAGAAAAGCATAAACATATCAAAGTTGAAACTGGCCTAACTGCAAGACTTAGGCTAGGTCTGGACTGGGAAACAGAAGATATCTGTTCAGTCCCTGGTTCTGCTACCAGCTGAGACATCCGGTATTTCACCACATAGGTTTGTCCCTCAATTTTCTTCCTCTTTACCTCTGCTTCCCCAGCTGCAGCTGGAGCTCTGCTTTACAACACACTGCCTGTGGTCATTTCACAGACTTTTTTAATGAGTAAGAACTTTTTATTCATCACACGGAAGCTCAACAAGTAAACCTCTGTTACTAATGAGTGCAAAGTCCTTTAATTATTCTACCTTCTACCTTCTACCATCTGAGAACCAAAAAATTAATGAAAACAAACAGAAATGCATAAGTAGAAAGGGCTTAGCTGGAAAACAGGCCAGTCCTTTCTATTGTGATGGATAGGCAGGAGTGTGGGTCGTTGCTACGAATAATACCACTTAGCTGTCTGCACTTTGGCCAGGACCAGGGCATTTGACCTGCCTTGGCCGCACTTTCTATCCTCTTGTGATTCATAATTAATTCACTTGATGGATGGCACTTTACAGATGTCAAGCAAAGTCACAGCCCTGGCCTTCAGGGAGACCCCACCTTTATGTCAACCATCCCGAAGATAAACAGCAACATAAAAGCTGCTGGAGTAGGTAGCCTTGGTCTGGTTAGGGCTCTGCTAAGTGTTTTTTCACAGAAAAATGTACAAAGAGCCCAGGCTTTGATTCATTTGTTGGTATGCCATTCCAATAGTAGCTTAGTATTGGAGCAGCATATCAAAAAATCATAGAAGCATAGAACGGTTTAGGTCAGAAGGGATCTTTTAAAGGCCATCTAGTCCAACTCCCCTACCATGATCAGGGACATCTTCAACTTGATCAGGTTAGTCAGAGCCCCATCCAATCTGGACTTTAATATTTTCAGCAATGGAGAGTCTGCCACCTCTCTGGGCAACCTGTGCCAGTGTCTCACCACCCCCATTTTAAAAGACTTCTTACATATATGTAGTATGAATTGACCATGTTTAGTTTAAAACCTATACCGCTTGTCCCAGCTCAACAAAACCTGCTAAGAAGGTTTTACCTTGTATAATGTGTAATTTGTAGGTAGTTTAAGATAATGCTGGGAATTCAGCTTGGAGACAGGCTTTCAGAATCAGGCCGCTAAGGTGCTCTGAACAGTCATGGTTCTGCATTTCTGTCCTATGGCTCTGAGAGAAAGGTTTTGTTTGCGTGTTTGTTTTTTCTTGTTTTTCTTCTGGGAAGACTCATGTCTGACCAGTGTTGGCAAAAAAGCCAATTCTCCAAATATGGCAGGATTAAAATGGTCTTTCTCCTGCTGAATTCCACGTGCTCATGGGCTTCAAAATCAATTGTTCATAATGTACCTTATTAAGGTGAACATTTGAAGGGAGAGAGGGGAGAAGGGAGAGAGCGAGAGAGAGGACATCTGTTTCAGAGCAAAATGAAATCATAGCTGCAGGCAGGCATGGGAGAGATCAAGGGATGCTTTTAAAATATTAACAAAATTGCAAAACAATCCCTAGGGGTGCTTTAGGAATATTTGATTTGACTACAATGTTGTTGCAATTCGTTCTTTGCCGAGAGCTGGGAGAGAGACCATTCACGTCCAGTAATCCCCCTGCAAATGGCATCTTTCTTTCTTAAACACCCCTTCGTTATTGTTCACATTGTTTGGTGATTTGCAGAGCTTCGTGTAATAGCTAAAAATCAGAGATTAGAGTAGGGAGAGCAAGCTGGCAGCATTTCCTCTCTGGCTGGTGTTGCCTTCACTCCTAGACAACCTGTTCTAAAAGATATCTTCTCCATCAATGGGTTTCTAATGAAAGATCATTTCCATTTAATTTGCTTTTTTCTCTTGAATAAAAAAGAAAATAAAAGAGAGAGGAAGAAAGAAAATGAAATTGAATGTCGAGAAAAGTTACACTGCTCAACAATCTTGGGAGGAAAGGGAAGGAGCAGGGTTTTCCTTAAAAAAACAAACCCAAGGTCCCAATTATTGCTATGTTTGAGCCTGCCAGCTGTGACACTACCAACACTCAGTTTTTTCAAGCTCTGGAATGCACGTAAGGCAATGCTAGAGTGGGTTTGAGAACAGGATATCACACTTGTTTCAGGGCTTGCATAATTAACTTATAATCAAAATAAGAAGAATATTTTCTTTTACAGAAGGATCTGAAAACTACTGTAAATACAGAGGTACCTATTTCCTTACAGTTTGGCAAGCTGCAGTTTTGGCTCTGCTTATGCTAGTAAATGAAACAATACCAAGGAGTTATTGCTTATATTGTTGAATAGCAGCTAAAAAGCAATCCACAGAGGTTCCTAGCAAGGTTTTGACCTGTGTATACAGTTTCTGAGCACAGCTAAGGCATCAGCATAGGCCAGGAACCAGTCCCAAAATGCAGAAGACTGTACCACCCTGTTTTGGATCCTAGGGGCTTTTTTTATATAGATGAAGCCTTCTCCATGCCAGTTGGCCTCAGTTCCAGGGAATAATCCCAGACAGTTATTTACTGTAATAAAATATTTAATTTACTACTTTAGATATCTCCTTTGTGTCTTGAATTTCAGTTGAGCTGAGTTCCCAGATTAGATGGGTAAAAAATCTGGTTGAGGACCAATACCTTATTAGCATTCCTGTTTAGCAATAAATGTAACCATGAAAGCCATTTACAGCTTTTGTTGCTGTCTGCTTGTTTGTTTTCTTGAGGGCTTGGGGGGTTTTTAAGTTTAGATACATTTGTTTCCAAATTTACAAATTGCTGAGACCATTTCCTATGTCTTAGTGAAATGCTTTAATTTCAGCCTTAGCCTATATGAAAGCCTGTGCCAACTGGAAATCTGCTATAGTTCTTACACCAGTTTATAATAAACACAGGGCAGAAAAAGGGTGGGAGGTGCYGGCTAAGGAAGGGACACAGAGAGGCCTGTTAATAATATTGACATAATTAATGCAGTGCTTAAGCATTCTCCTGCAGTGTTTCTCCTTCTGCAGTTCCATAGGAGAAAGCATTGAGCTCAAGGTTGGGATCTCAACTGCTGCTTTTGCCCCTTTTCTACTGCATTTATTTATTTTCCAAAATTCTGGAGTCAGATACATGATCTACACCTTCCCCCCTCCTTCCCCCCGCGGAACAGCTGCCCTCGCTGACACAGATAAGCTAATTTGAGCTGAAAAGCATGAAGTAAGAAAGCCACAGGCATGTTTGCCTTAGGCCAGGATCTTGACGGTGTCTGTCTGTGATCCTATCGCCCCTTCCCTGTACATTTATGCCAAGCCCTCATGTTGAGAGCAGCTCTGCACAGCAGCATAAAATCGGGAGCTTAAAATATGCTCTAGCCCTGCTACTCTCCTGCCCTTGTCACAGCAGAGACAGTGGAATGGAGGGTGGAAAGAGGCTCATACTTCCATCCTWGTGCCAACCCAGTTTATGCAAGGTTAATAAATTGGTATATAGTGCTGGGCTTTACATTACTAAGGCTCCAGATGAGGCATATTTATTTATTGCTGCTGCCCTTATAAGACCATTAACCTCTAGAAGAAAGGGTGATGTGGAAAACCAGTCTGGAAGGGAAATACTCCATGTCAGCACAAGTCCAGCCAGATCACCTCTGTCACACCCCTGGGCTCTGTTTTTGGTGTCAATGACACCATGTTCTTTCAGAGCTGCAGCTGGCAGGTCCTCAGCAGGGCAAGACGACCACTTGGTGCAACTTCTTGCTCTTGATTTACCATCTGAGTACCAAAGCAGGCACTGACTGATATTAGAGTTGGCTTCAGAGCATAGCCTCTAGACCACATGCTCCCAACTATGAGTGGTGCCCCTCCAACTCCACTTCTGCCTGTGACTTCCACATGTTCCTCCCCAGCTCTTCCTCAGAGGCAACAACTTAAGAAACAATCCTCTCCAAATCTAGGCCATGGGACCTCTGCTTGTTTCCATTAACCATATAATTATACAGAGAAAGTTGTTTGACTCATTGGCTCTGGTCCAAGCCAACGCACAGGTGATAAACAATGCCAGGGTAGGAGGTAAAACACATGTGAATAAGATTTCCATTTACAGCTCCTTGCTTTGATGCTGTACTCATCCTCCCCTTACACACATCCTTCCCCAAATTATAATTTGTAGCTTAACACAAGCTCAGCTCAGCTATGGGCTTGTCTTCCACATTCCTGAATGAGCTGAGGTGCGAGGGAGGCAAAAAGGCACTTAAGATCCTCAAGTCTGGCAAAAATCTTAATATTCTCTCCATCCAGATGTTGCAACATCTGTGTATGCAGAGCAGACAGGAGTTACAGTGCAATCCTGAACAGGACAGCAGGATGACACAGAGGTGGGACCTGCCTTTACACTAAACATAGCATTGCTGTCTTTCATAAATCCTCCCTCAGGCTCTAGCTTTGGCCAGCAGCAGATTCTCACTGCCCTACACCCAGCCCCATCATGCAGCAGTGAGAACCAGATTGGATCCCTGGAAGCCTGGTTTGCAAAAAAACCCACTTTTGATTTATTTTCATTTCTGCAAGCATTTTATACCAGATAAGAGTCACACAGATGCTTGTATTATCTCAAGGAAGGAGATGTGCATGGGTAAAAATGACCCATCGGGGTGAGATAGGGAAGGGGTCTTTGCTTTAATTTTTTTGTCTGTGCAAACATTCCTCTGCCTTGGAAGACTGTGAGGTACACAAGCCCTGTGGTGCCCAGGACCACTYCAAAGCAGTAACAGGAAAAGAAGCTGAAATCCAGTTTCCTATTACAGGGAAAAGGGGGAAAACATATTTGAGAGAGGGAGGTCATAGAGATGGGAAGAAAAAATTTTCTTGATTAGATTTATCTCCTGACTAGAGCCCAATAAACTGACCTGCAGATTTGGATTTTTCCAAGATTGCCATCACCATCACTTTCTAGTGGAAGGTGTCTTTGCCCATGGCAGAGRGGCTGGAACTAGATAATCTTTAAGGTACCTTCCAACCCAAACCATTCTATGAGTCTATGATATCTAAGTGTCTTGACATTATCCCGTCGCAGAGGAAATAATTGAATGCTGTTCAGTTTATGTCACAGCACCGTGTCTCCAGCACATTTCAGACAGATCAGCTGAAGAGAGAGCCCACTCTCAGGTGAGGCAAGAAGCCAAGGAGCATAAATCATCCTCTGTATTTCCCTAAGAGCAAACCAGATTTTTTAAAGAATCACATATTTCACCTCATTTCACTTTTAATTAGTTTGCAGGGTACAACTCCCAGCAGCAGGACCTTGTGGTCATGCCTGCATAGAGGGGCAAGGGTCACATTGACAAAGTCGGATGCTTCAAGAAAGCTGCAAAGACATCCCAGCCATTGGTTCAGTAGGACTGAAATATTTCGATCTGCACTAATGGCCACTGAGTGAGCTGCAAAGAGCCTAGTGTGAGTTCCCCACTTTTAGCACCCTTGTGGGTGTTTGCCTCCAGCCTGCTGTGCCTATCAGGGATGGGGGGAGGCATTTTCTCTTTCATTTCTTTCCCATTAATACAGTTGTATTTTGTGAGGTGTTTGTTTACATAAGCCTTCTCGGTTCTCTCCTCTCAGGGGAGCCATTAATTTATCTGCTTTGCTTTTCATCAACGGGAGTTGACAGAGGGAGTTATGGGTTAACTGCTCTGTTTAGAGCAAGTGGCAGGTGCTGGTATCACTCAAACTAAATGAAAATATAAATATCTCTTTACCTACCCAAGAAATCAGCTTAAATGCACAGACTCCAGTGTTTAGGTTCAACCTGTTTGTAGGCCTAGTGACCCAACTCAGCATTGAACGTGTTTATTGACAGCTTGAAGGCTGGATTGCTCCAGACCCCAACTACATATAATTATGGAAAGAAAATTTTTAAAATGCCTTAATTATAAAAGGCATTATGCTTATTGTGCCAGAAAGGAGCCTAATTTTGGAGAAAAACCTGCTCCATCAAACCCAGGCCCACTTGAAGGTCCTCAGGCACAAATCAGAGGCTCCCAAGGTCACAGATTACATCTGAAAAAATTGTCAATGTGCTTTCTTACATGTTTCTTCATAGTTTTATTTTGGCTCGTTCTGAGAAGGAGATTTTCAAAAGACTCCAATTTCTTAATTTCATTCCTTTTCATCCTCAGCACTGACACTTTTGGAGACTGAAATATGACGCAGTGCAGCCCATACCATAAATGTGAATGTTAAAAGGTTTTGTACAGAGAGCTGAGCTTATAAAACCCCATTTTACTGCCCGAGCGAAATGAATGAAAAATAGTTCCATGTAATTTTAAGGACTTTGGATCAGATGCACAGTTCATGGAAGCCATGCTGGTGTAAAATTCAATGCCGGTAAGATGACACAACAAATTCACTCCTCACTGGTCAGAAATATAGAGAGAAAAATAGCGATTTGTGGAATATCTTAACGTASAACCTGTACACATGATTTACAAAGGAAAAAGCTACAAAGCAGTAAGAAAGATCTAACTCTTTTTTTAACATTTTTAACATTTATCCTACACAGGATACCAACAATTGCTACTGAAATAAAAAGAAAGCAAAAAAAAAGGAAGAAAATGGAAGAAAAAAAGACAAGGGGGGAAAAAGTTGCTGTCTGCATTTGACTGGTTTCCTTACAACAGTTTTCAGTTTTTCTTGAAAACAGTGTGGTAAAGACATGGCAGACAGAATAAAGTCTTAACAGAAATTCCAATTAAAGGCAGAGGACCTTCGGTCTGTAAGCAAGGAGGAGGAATAGATGAGCTGTGGACATGGATCAAGGGGTTTCAGCAAGGCAGCTTCCATGAAGCAGCAGCAGCTCTCTTGTCAAGAAATGGAGCGATACCATCTCTCAGAGTCACAAAATGTATGCCTGCCCATAGATGGTAGGGGCTAGAGCTGGAAAAGGTGTACTAGAACGGTTGTTAGAAAACCCCAGTTCTATTGCTTGAAAACTGGTTAGAAATACAGATTTTTAGGTCAGGCAAGATACTGCATGCATGACTTAAAGTGGAAACAGCTCCATCTTCCAACTTAGATGATAGAAAAGAGTATCCCAATCTGTTTTCCTTCCCACCGCAGTGTATTGCCCTCTTGCCTGAGTCTTGCATCTAATTGTGAATGCCCCTATAAAACCAGATTGATATTAATCTAGCTTGATAAAAGCTGGGGTAGGCTAAAAAGATTGAAAAGGTAAGGATTTGGCAGATAAGGGCTCTTTTTCCTTTAATTTCCAGACGATTTCCCTGATCTGCTTATGGTGTGGTTTAATGAACAGCTGCATCAGTATCCCCAGAGAGGCAGGAAGCAGCAGGGTGGCTGAGCCCTAGCAGGAGGGAACATCTCAAGCAGGGTTTGTCATCAGAAACATTGAAACGTGGAACCATTCCTTTACCGAGGTTGACATTTTCAAACCCAGGAGCCTGAACTTTGGTGAAAACAAACTTATGTTTAAAGGATTCTTGGCAATTGGATTTCCTGCGGATTTCTGCATCCAACAGATGCAAGCATTGATCCAGCTTCACTTGGGCAATGATATGTGCAATGAGACATTTGGCTTCAGGAGCTTATGACTGAGGATGTGGCTGTCTCCTCTGTCTCCATCTGTACTGCTTCCTTTACAGACATAATTGCTAATAAATTAACATTTGTATACTGCCTTGAAAATCATGAGCTTAAATATAGGTTTTTATTAGCTCATATCCTGGCAAAATATTTCTTTCATACAAATTACTTTTTGTAATTGAATTATCCCTTGCGATTTTTAAAACTTACAAAGTAGTTGGACCTCTGCTATTTATCATTCTTCTCTGCAAGGGTTTGCCAAGGTAGGAAGGAAATTGGTCGAAAATTTATTGCGAAAAAGTAGATAAGCATTTTACTTTAGGGTTCTTTTATGTCCACGATTCCAACGAGCCTAATGATCTTTGCAAATCATTAGCATGTTGTGGCCCAGAATCCATCCTGAGACTGTATGATCTCACCTCGTAAGTTTCTTGTTAGACTCTTAGACTCTCTTGGACATCTTCTTAATAGTGATATGTCTCATAAATTATTTATTGAAATGACATGCTTAAAAGCATCAAAAAAGACCTTTTACTTGGCTGTGAAACAGCTGAGAATGATTATATCTGTTTTTCATAAAATGGGCCCAAAAGGTTAAATGCCTTGTCCAGGATCACACAATAAATTAGTGGTACAGCAGGCCATAAGAGAARCTAGTGCTGTTTCTCAATGTCTTGCCTCTCAGCAGTAGAAATAACCATCTCTTCATCTCAGGAACTATTGTGTGGTCCAAAATTAAGATGGTTTACTTACTACTGAAACCCATGGCCTCCATCTCTTAAATTCTCTATTGTTTTGACGTTGGTAGAGCTGGCAACCTTGGTGCTTTGGGTGGGTTTTGTTGTTTTTTTTTTTTATCATTTGCCAGAATATAGTGATTTTCCAGTGATAGACTGTCCCCTATGACTTCAAATGAAACACTCACAATTTAGAGATTGCCTCTGAATAAGACTCCGTGTGTTTTCCCAAATGTGATCTGATAGGTCTCAGTCAAATGATGAAGCCTGTTACTGAATTTTGCTTTATTGTCTTTTACCTCCTAAGGCATATAAAAGACTGTGTTTGTTGCATCTATTTGAAACAAATAGTAATAATTAACATTTATATAGCACTTTCTGCTTTTTAAACACTGCACAAACACTAATTATTCTTGGTTTAGTGTAAACTAATGTAATCCCACTCTGTTTTGCAATCTATTTGCATCTTTTGTTGACTGAGAGCTAGTTCAATTACTTCTAATCTTTGGTCTAGCTAGTCATTAAAAGTATGACTAAGAAGAGCCATTTACATCTTCAATTGCCTTCTCCCCTCGCCAACTCCTTCATTTACTTTTTCCTTTTCTTCCCACAATGTCTTTTTGCTGAATATTCTTTAAGCCGGATTCCTTAGCATGGCAGTAAAGCTTCTCTTCAGCAAAAGAGTGGGCCTTTCCACTCATTTTGTTAAATGTTATAAAAACTTGTTCTTATAAGAAAGATTTTGTAAGTTGTTCTGTTTTGCCACAGGAAGTCATATACAAGATGTTTTCCTATGGCAAACCGGAAGATTCATCACTTAGTCACTAAACTAGTGAGTCAATGCCAACAATGCAGAATTTATTTTCCAGTTTGGACTTGGATAAAGCGCTTAATCTCTTACCTAGTGTTTTATCTACTGAAAGATGATTTGCTTTCATGAATACTGGCACAGAATCCAAGAACTCCAGTAAACAGGCTTCTGATGTGCAAACAGGAGCTGGGGTTTGTGTAGTCTGTGCCAGTGACTTCCTGCATTATTTGTTCCTTTTGCCACTCTGTTGTGCTTGTAACTTGGAAGAGATGAAAATGTACCTCCTTGAATATCTAAATCAATAAGAAATCACAAACATGCAGCAACATGAACTTTACAGTGTTCTGAATCCAAGCAAATTTAGACTCTTAGTCCTGAATGCATCAGCTTAGGCGTTCCTTTGGAGTCCATAAGGAGAAAGAGTAATTTCCAGATAAAAGTAATTTATCCATGACTGTAATAACTGTCTAAATTATTTCTTTATATCAATTTGCCCTAGAAATAACTCATTATTCTTCACTGATTGTCGAAGGAATCAAATGTGAGTCGTTTGGCAGCAGATGTTTGAAGGACTGACAGCCACAGTTAGGTGAGAAAAATTTGACTTATATAGGCAGCCTATTCACCCTGCCAGGTAGATGCACAATTGAAGCATAAAAACAGAATCTAAATTTTACCTTCTGAGTTTTTGCCACATGTTAAAAAAAAATTGAAGTATGTTAAAATAAACTCCGCTGTTATTCTGGTATCTTTGGTCAAGTAGAAAAGCAGCATTTTGCAAGAATAGAATAAATGTAATTTCTGATGTTTTCCCCTGAGCTACAGTATCAGTTATCATTACCTTATTAAGCTCCCTCCTTAATGCACCTTGCAGTCCAGCAGCATTTGTGCATCTGGAAGTTTGTATTGATGTCTGTTTTGGAAGGTCATTGAATCATAGAATCATTGAAGGGTTTGGTTTGGAAGGGACCTTAAAAATGACCTAGTGAGCAGGGACACCTTCCCCTCGACCAGGTTGCTCAAAGCTGCATCCAGCCTGGCTTTGAACACTTCCAGGGATGGGGCATCCACAGGTTCTCTGGGCAACCTGTGCCGGTGCCTCACCACCCTCAAAGGGAAGAATTTCTTCCCAATATCTAATCCAACCCTGCCCTCTGTCAGTCTGAAGTCATTCTCCCTTGTCCTATCACTCCATGCCTTCGTCAAAAGTCCCTCTCCAGCTCTCTTGTCACCCCTTTAGGCACTGGAAGGTGCTGTGAGGTCTCCCGAGAGCCTTTTCTTCTCCATACCCCATACATATCCTGTACGTGTCAGTGCTAAGCTGCAACCCAGCAATCAAGTGTAAGTCCTTTTGCCAGAGCACAGTCTGTGTCAAGCCAACTGTGATCTGCAAGGATGTCAGATGAAGTTTGCATTGTAGGAGGGATTGCATGTGCTTAAAATCTCTTCTTAGAGGTGATACCCTTCCTTGTTATTCCAATGAAGGAGCTCTTTTTTTCAGACAAAAAACCCCAAATATTTCCTATTTCTAATTTACTATTTTTACCTCTCTGCTTTTTTCCCCATATTAGGGTGAAAAATACATTACAAAATGTATTTTACCTAAGAAAAATACACTTCCTACTGCATAAGTTTATTGTGTCATTGCAAGTGAATCTCTGGACACAGTAGGGGTTACACTGATTAATCAATCCCTAGCATCTCTCAATGCACTGATTATCTCACAGAGAAGTCCTAAAATAAATCGATTCATGGGCCTTTGCAGTCTTTTTTACAGATAATTCATATTTTAATAAACTTAGTTTGAAGTTCTACCCTTTAGGGAATTTTGTCAGAACAAGAAAACAGGTTGGTTTCTCTCCCTGCTGAAGGAAAGCAAGAAAAGATTACCCAGTACCACAGTATCTGTGCCAAGAGCAGGGACGCTTTTACACATAATACTGTAGTAAGACAAGGACAGGCTGGTCTTGTGACTAATACTCGGGAAGTTTTTTGTATTAGTTACTTGAGTCCAAGTAACTGGATAGGATAGTTGCCTTTCCCTGCAGAAGAGGGATGATAATAATTTTCCCTACTATGCTGTGTCCTGCCTGATTAGATGAGAGCTTCCCTCTGCTGCAGGAAGTTTTCCGTCTTATTGTTCTGCAGAGTGTCTGTATTAATAGTGTTATTAAATAGGCAGATGCAAAGTGAATCTGTCCCTAGCAATGCCTTTTGAGGATAATTCTGAGTATATTTCTCTAAATTTAGTTAAGCCTATGGCATCCCCTGCTATTCAATGGCAGTAGTGAAAGCCAATGCAGGCATAAACTATTCCCCTATTGTTTTCACAGTCAAGGCAATGAGAAAAAGGGGGGAAAATTCAGATCTTGCAAGTTTCACACTACAGGTCATCTTCGAATCAAGCTGTCACCCTGTGCACTGCTTAGACCCCAGGCTGCATCCAGAAGCTGTAGRACAGGAGATGCTCTGAACTCTGTTTCACACAGGAGGTGCACACCAACATGATACTTTTACTGAGGGATATGCATACATGACAAGCTCACCTTTATCTACCAACGATTTTCTCTCAGCTTTCCTGCAGCAAAGACTGCTGATTGCATCAACGTTTTTAGGGGCAGGATTAGAGCCTGTAGTGGTAGCTGCAGGGAGAAAAGGCAGACATGCTTCCTTTCCTAAAGGAGTCACAGCCTCCACTCAGTTCTTTTCTGTGGGACGAGAGATAATGCGTAATAGCAAAAAGTAAGTTACATTTGAGAGCTGGTATGAGTTCAAGGCCCCTTTTCTTATGGAAAAGGCTGAGGGCTTATCGATATCCCCATGGAAGACAAGACTGTAAACAGCAACTTTAAATGAGACGAGTACTTCTTCACACAACACATAATCACACTGAGGGACTACACACAGGATGTTGTAAAGGTCAAAAGTATTTAAGAGTCAAATGGGATGAGGCAAATTCTCAGAGGACAGGTTCATGAAGGACTGTCAAACCTGGTGGTCCTGCAAAGAAATTTGCTGAAGTGGGTGGAGGGAAAGGACCAACCTTAATCCTTAAATCACCATTCACAACCACTTTCCCCTTCTTCTCTTCCAAATTGACTGCATTCAATCCATACAGGGGTAATAAAGATGGATAGTTTCCTTGTTCAATTTATTGACAGAGAAGCAGGGATACAGAGGTAGTGTATCTAAGCATGGGAATTCACTTACTTAATTGTGGAATAAAGAGGTTGAATGGCACAAGGTGTGCATGGGAATTGTCTTGGTATTCTTGCTACATTTTCATATGGGTTACCATTTCATTAMAAAGGCTTCCTGTAGGCCACAACAGACCACTGAGAATTAGACACAAAGCTTACCCACGAGTGGGTACAAAGCTTAGCACCCTGAGTGAGCCCTGTACCAGCCTTTTCTTACTATCTAACAAATGAGACACTGGAACAAGTTGCTCAGGAGAATTGTAGATACCCCATCCCTGGAAGTGTTCAAGGCCAGGTTGGAAAGAGTTTTGAGCAACCTGGTCCAGTGGAAGGTGTCCCTTCCCATGGCAGGGAATTGAACATAGATGATCTCTAAGGTCTCTTCCAAAACAAAGCCACCTTCTCTGTTGTCATGGAATCCATTCTACAGTTCTATGACTAGAGACTATCAAACAAATTTTGTTGTTAAAACCAAAACCAAAGCCAAAAGCAAAACCAAGCCAAACCAAAGCAACAACAACAACCAGCCAAAACCAGGCTCTGTTTTTCTTTTCTGGAGGAAAAAGGAAAGATTCTCCCAAGCAGACTGAGGAAGCTTGTGCCAAGGGCTTTCTCCTAGGATGCTTGAGATACATTCAAAGCTTCATCCTGTCTGACTTAGATTAAGGACATAAATTTTAGCCTCCTTTATAACAGGTAAAAGCCCAAATTAGCAGATGGTGGGTGATAGAGGAAGAACGGGTGTGTTTTCAGTGACTACTTTTATGTCACCAGTTCTTTCTCACTGTGAGATTTGCTGATAAATGGGCTGGTTTCACACGGGATTTGGATGTTTGGGGCATCATATACCCAAACCTTGAGTCTGATGGAGAAAGTCAGGAAAAATTTGCAGGCTGAACCTAAAACAGTATACATGGTCAGGCTGTCTATTTTGACATTTATTATTTAAATATCTTTATGCATTGTCTATTAAATTGAGGTTCTGAAGAAAACCCACTTCATCCAAGAATGGCTAATAGACTCATAATAAGAATTTCAATATAAAACTAAGATTCTTTCCAAAGCAATTTCCATTTTGGCGTAAGCCAGAGTAGGGTTCTGATGACTGCAGCTGCAAACTGCTTATACTAGTCAGAAATTATTCAGAAGCATTTTTAACTTCAGGCCCCAAAGTCTTCTCCTAGCACAGGTTAAAGGCTTCAGCCCATGACAGAAGACTTATGGGGTTGCAAACCAGAAATAATAGAGATAATTGCATTCCAGCCTCCTTCATGCTTTCCCACAACTACTGTTTCAAGCTTTCCTAGGCCTCCAGCTTATTGCAGTTTTAGATTTATTCATGAAAAGGTCACAAACCACATCTTTTGGGCAGGATGTTACCAACTGCCTAGCAAGTCTCTTACAAGAAGACGAAAGGCTTAGTGGTTGAGACCAGAAAAGCGAGATCAGAAAAGGGAGGTTTTGTTACTTTCTTTGAGTACTGGGTTGAAGCCAAGCAGTATTAATTCAACTCTTCATTCTCCTCTCTTGTGCCTGCTTCTTTCCAAAGCCTTTGCCAAAAATGTGAGTGGATGTTATACCTATAGCTTAATTTATTTCCTATAAAGACCTTGTGGGATTTCAACCTCTGTTATAAATCTGAAGTTTAATAAAAAACACAGGAATCCTTTATGTTACAGAAGAATCTCCCAGAAACCTGGTAAATGGCATCACACTGTTTAAGCCACAGTTGTGTATTTGCTAAGATCAGATCATTCCTGACTCTGATCACCAGGCAATACGAATTTCATTTGAATAACCTCTGAGTACGTGCCTAAGTATTTGCTGAATGCATCAGAACATTCACCACTACATTTATGCCAGCTTTGTGTTTTAGATGAGGTGTGGAATGAGAGGCAATATTGCAAACAATTGTTGACAGATGAAAATGACCAATTAAGATTTCCCAGATTCAATATTTTGTGTAAAGAAGGCCAGTTTTTTCCAAGGTCAGGCTGGATGGGGCTCTGAGCAACCTGAACTAGTGGGTGGGATCACTGCCCATGGCAGGAGGGTTGGAACTAGATGATCTTTATGGTGCCTTCCAACCCAAGCCTTTCCATGAGTCTATGAAATCAGAATATGGAGCCTTGAACCAGGCGCTTGCATCCTCATGGAAGTGTGATGGGACTGTCACAGCTGACTACATCCATTCAAATAAGGTGCAAAACATTAGGTGATGACTTGATTTGGTGTAGGATATTAACAACCACAGACACAAAGTCATTTAACCATCTGAACTCACAACTTCTTTGGTTGCAGCTTAAGATCCTGAGTCGGAACTAATTTCCCAAATAACATTGCTGGTTTGCCCCCAATATTTGTTGTTGTCTTTGAGAAGATTAATAAACAACAAGGTGCAAATCTGTCTCTCTTTTGACTCTTAGTGGGGTTTTCATCATTCACCATGGGATTTCACTGGTCAGACGCAACTGCAATTGTCCGTGCTCCACAGTCCTGACTGAAGGGCACTATCAAACATGAAATTAATTATTAATACCTGAGGTTCATGGTACTACTTCTGACAAAGATTTCGGACGTGCATTGGCCAAAATTTTTTTAGTTAAATATTCTACTGTGACTTGGTTCTCAAAAAAATCTGGGGCTCAGTATCAGACTCAGCCTTGGAAATCAAGTTGCTGCTCTCAGTTGTGTGGTTTTCTTCTTGTACCACCTTAAGCAATTCACTTGGACTTCCCATGGCTCATCTCTTTCTCTATAAAGTGAAGGAAAGGATACTTGCTCACTACTTACCAGCATTACGTCTTAGTTAACAATTTGATTTGTGGAGCCAAAGGAGGGAAAATAAAATCCAGCTTGCTGCTCAGCATTCTATGGCTGTGCTTGTTCTACAAAGGGCAGCAGCAATAAAAAATAGGGAAAAATACTGCCCTAAGCAGTGAAATGAGAAGCTCTTGTTCAAGAAGACAAAAAGTATGCCCTACCAAATAAGGTGATGCCATTTTTGCATAGACAGTTTTGCAGACGAAAACTAATGGCTATGAGAAGTAGTCCTTTTGCTTCCTTCAGCACGAAGATGGAGGGGGAATCAACCCACCAGAACTCATGCTCTCGTTTTCACATAGTCAAGAGATTTCACTCTTCCAGCTTTCTCATCACCCTGTTGCCATAACTATATAGGAAGTACATAAAGCTATCTTTACTGTTTAAACCCTCACATTTTGACAGAAAATTGGATGATATGACATGCTGCCTCGCAGAACAGGCGCTGTCTATCACCTTGCTACTAATCTCTGTGATTAGTGACCTGCAATGTAAGTCAGCTATCAAAGACCACCTGTCCTTTTTGCTGTAAGTGCCTTCTAGCATATCGCTTTGTGGTGTCACACTCCCTTGTCTGGTTTTTGATTGATGCAAGTTTGTCTTTTGAGCAGTGACTCAGAAAATAAATCATCCCCCTTGCCATTCATTGAGTGCGATTCTGCAGCACAAAGCTGGTGTGGTTAATCAAAGCTCCAAAGAGTAACAAAAACCAACAGAACTGAGAATGAGGAGGAGAGATATAAAGGATAAAACATCATAAAAAGGATTATTTGGAAGCCAACCAAAGCAAAAGCAAAATAAAAAGAGCTGCAAATAAGCATTGTGTTTGCTGCACTACTGCACCAGAACCAGAAAGCTGATTTTTTTGTTCTGCTCCCTGACATATATGCAAGGATATGAGAAGAGTCTCACACCTCTGAAAAATATAACTATTTCAAGGAGTCTGATTTTATAGTCTTTTRCATGTAAGTAACCCTTTCTGGGGTCAGTGGGATTTTTCTAAGTAGTAAAAGTAGAGTCAGAAGGATGCTTCTGTTGTGAATTGTACTCCAGACCAGCTTGTGGTCCAGCTGGGATTGCATACACAGGGGGCTGCCAAAAATAAGAATGGCTATTGCAACTAATTGGCCTTTAAATAAATTTTAAAAAAGGAAAAGAATGGTGAAATTTATGCAGAYAGCATACAATGAAAGAATCAAACAGAGCTAGAAACACTGTGTTATAGGACAAGAAAGCCCTTTCCAAATAGAAATTATTCAGAGCAGGAGGGATTTGTGCTTTTATGGAGGCAGAAGGAACACAGGGAGGGAAAGGTCCATATTAGAAACCTTGTTGGTCCAGCAAGTTTATGGAATCTTTTAAAATTATGAGGAGCAATCATGAGCTAAAGACGGAAAGAAACTTGCGGTTGAGTATGAAACTGAGATGAGTATGATACTTTGTATTCGTCATGTGCCAGAGAAGTCAGGAAAAATGTGAGGTGTTGATGGCACTGATGAAATTGTAGCAGAAGTGAAATCTAGGCACAAGGAGTAGCAGATAAAAAATAATAATCTATCACAGAAAAACTATGAGGCAAATTCTCTAACACAACTCTATTGAAAGTAAGGTATCTAAACCATCTGGGAATTGGGCCATAAAACTGAGATGACAAGAATCGCATGTCCATAGAGAGGTGCTGGAAACTTACTTAAGTCAGGTAAGTGTACCAGTTCCTTCTTTAAAAATAATTTTAAAAAAAATCTTCATTATGTTTTATGGAGGTAACCTTTCTAGTTGGAAAGTCAAGCCAAGTTGTGAGGGAGAGAGAAATAAAAAGTTGAGAAGAGTTAAATTTATAAAGACATGAATGAGTTGGGAATAGAAACGCTGTTGCAGAGGAATGTGCATATGGATGGTGCAAATTTACAGGCCTATTTTTGATGAACTGTAGGAGAAATTTCAGTTTTTCAGCACCTTTCCTTACAAAAAGAAAACCCTTCATCTGGTGGGAATTCAGTCAATTTCCTCATGGTTTTTTTGTCATTTCCTAAGTTGCAAGGTTACTAATGGTAATTACAGAACCTGTTTATACCTTGTGGCTCTAACAGTGCAGAAAGGTTTTCTTGGCACATGTGCCTCTCTTGCTATAGGGTTTTTWAATGACTGGCCCTCGGTAGGAATTGCTACAATGCTCAGGAGCAGACAGAAGCCACCTTTCCTCATTTTTTTCTTAGAGAGTAACYACTTCTCACTCACATTTTGCTATCTCCATGCACCATAACAATAAACCACAATTTCAGTATTTATTATTACAGGTCTCAATACAGGGCTGTTGTGAAGGAGCCTGTTTTAAGGTGTTTTATTCTAAAGTGTAACAAACCTGATCCTTCTAAGATTTTCAAACAGAGATACTATAAAGGAGACAAATGGATTCAATAACAAGCGCAAAAAAAGTCACAATTTTTCCAGCCAAAAAAACCTTTTTTTTTAAAAGGGAAGATGACAGTGCACTGAAAGGCAATCAGATGTTCTATTTCTTTTAGCTCTCCCCGGTGTGAAAGCACCAATATGTTTGATTCAATGCAAAAAAAAATATCTACCAATATTTGGTAGATCTCTTATATGCTACTACTGGTCCAAAACACAATCTCTTTCACTATTGCTTCTACGTATAGACCTTGGTTTTGCACCCTTACTCTGCAATACATGTAACGTGTGTTGGTTTTGGGTGGTGAGTAATCCCATTTGCATTCACTATATTGCATTTAAATGAATGAATTTAAGTCGGTGAGTTCGGTGGGTTTAAAAACACATTTAAAATCAAAGTGGTGCTCAAATCTCTGTGGATGTCTTAGGTAAAACTTGTTATAAGACACTCCTCCCTTTCCCCTCCCCAACCTCCATTTGTGTTCAATAGTTCCCATGCATATTGCTGACAAATAGAAAGTATTAACTTGGTCTGCCAACATCACTGGAATAGACTGGGAGAGAATGGATTTATTTTTTTATAGTAGTGTCTTAATTTCCAGGAAGAATGCCACAGAAACCATACAAGGTGTTGGAATTGGGGTCTGTCATTACAAAGTTCCTTTTGGAGGTTAAAGGGACAAGACTCAGTGAGCAGTTTTAGCAAAATCAGAATTGCAAAAATAGGAGTCTGTTGTGGTTTAACCCCGCAATGTTCCAAGAGTGTAACCCTCCTCTTCTTTGCCCAGTGCCAGTTTATCTCACAGCGTTCCTGCAGCTCTTGTTTCCTCCTGCAACCTTTCTTCAACTCCAGTATTTTTTTAGTTGTGCTTGTGCCAGACAGCTTAGCAACTAAGGAATTGATAATGAAATGTTATCTTCAGGCTTCAGCATTAATATTATGATTTGTGGGTGATCAGAACCTGTGCTAAGTCTTCCATTGTTCACACACTCAGTTTTGAAACTCATAAATGCTATGTTACACCACACCCCTATAAACCAACCTGCAAAGCTCACAGCATGTCTGTCCTCAACTACTGCACCATAGCTGTGTGGGGGCAGGTGTAGATTAGATATTTGGAAGAAATTCTTTACTGTGAGGATAGTGAGAAACTGGCACAGGCTGCCCGGAAAAGCTGTGGATGCCCCATCCCTGGAAGTGTTCAAGGCCAGGTTGGATGGGGCTTGAAGAAACCTGGTCTATTGGAAGGCATCCCTGCCCATGGTAGGGCATTGGAACTAGATAATATTCAAGCTCCCTTCCAACCCAAACCATTCTAGTATTCCATGATTCTCTGAAATCCAGGGAACAGCATCTGAAGCAAGGCTGGGGTCTGAGTCATGGAGGAGTAAGATTTCATTAGTACATTCGGGGTTTAGCCTTTCAAGAAAGAAATGCCAACAGAATGTGATTCAGTCCTTGCCATACGTTTCCATATGTATTTGCTATGAAAAAGACCAAGAACTTGGTCAGGTGCTTTCTGAACCTCTTCCTTTCTGTTTTTAAATGCTGATGGTAAACGACAATATCCTAGGGTAGCATTTAGAGACTCAACTTCTGTTCTTTAGCAGTCAGGAGTTTCTGAGAAGCTCAGCCCATAATTACAGATTTTCAGTATTTGGTTTGTGGGTTTTATCAGTATTTTTCCTCATAAACCAGTGTAGATATTAAAACACGTATTTTACCATCTTGATGSACATCATTGCCTTTTTTTTCTTTGACTTCTGTTACATTTAATAAACTTGAAGTAAAAAGACCTTTTATTAATTATTTTGACAAAAATACTTTTAATACATGTTTTATTTCTGCTATCTGTTTTCTCTGTGTGCAGATATGTATGCTTGCATAGCAGTGCATATATACATTAGATTTCCCACAGACATAAATCCCAGGCCATGTTGTTACATGAAGCAGAACACTATCRTTTATTTACACTTTCTTAGCTCTGCTTAAGTTCTAATATATTTCCAGATGAGTAAAGATGAGCCCTCTGAATAGGAAAACATTTTAATGCAATTTCTATCCATATCTCACTCCTTCATTCTTCCTTTCTTCCTCTCCCTTCCCACTTGCCTTCTTACACTGTCTCAGTCTTTTCTTCATCCGCTCTAACCTCGTGATCTGTCAAAACACTTTTAAAACCACAGGGCAGCATTTTTCCAAAGTCCTCTGGCTGCCCGAATAGAGACATTTGAACATTACCTGATTTCCCAGAGATTAGGTGACTGATGAATACATGCCTCCTGGAGGTGTCTGAATCACCTCCCACAGAAAGAAGACACACAATATCACACTCAGTTTCTAATTCTCATGTGTGTTCCTGGTTCAGACAGATGCAGGTTGCTGCGTGTCCTGTTAGCAGTGGCAATTATTAAATGAGTCACACATAACTGAGACTTTCTTTTTATTGGTGATTGTTCTAAAAGGTTTTCCTGAAATCCATTAGGTAACATCCCTTTTCTTCAGTGCAAGAATGTATAAAGAAGGCAAATTAGCTGTTGGGTGCCCAAAGGCATGTTGTTTTTTTTCTCTCTTTCAGGTTATTCCAATCTGACCACCACACAGACGTCATTATTTTAATGTTGAATACTCAGACAAGGGTGCCATGGATGTAAAAGAAAGGAAACCGTATCGATCTCTGACTCGGCGCCGCGACACTGAGCGCCGCTACACCAGCTCTTCAGCTGACAGTGAGGACAGCAAGGCACCCCAGAAGTCCTACAGCTCCAGCGAGACCCTGAAGGCTTATGATCAAGACTCCAGGTTGACCTACAGCAATCGGGTCAAAGACATGGTACACCAGGAGGCCGATGAGTTCTGCCGAGCAGGTGGGTACCTTTCAGCAGATGCAGCTGTAAGCAGCATGAGGTAATCAGCTGAGAGCTGGAGCTGGTGGGAGGCTACCTTTGAAAGACTCTGAGGCCAAAAGCGAGACATAAGAGAGAGATTTAAAGAGAGCAGCAGGGATCACCTTCATTGTATTGCACAGATATTGTGTGCAGTCCCATGTCCTTAAGTGGCATACCCATACTCCATGTTCATGAGCACTTATAGTGCTGTGTCTTAGTCTTTCTGTCTCCAACAGCACTTTGCCACTTCCCACCGTAAGACTACACCCCTTGTGCACATGCTATACAGTACTGATGTGACATGAAAAATTCCTGCCTGCTCAGGAGACCTTTCCCTGTGTTGTGCGTCTGCTCTGTCATGAAGTCAACAAGGATCTTGAGGCAGAAGACAATGAGGGGAGAGTGTCACTCTCCACACTGTCCGTCCAGTCCACAGCAAAACCCAAGAAGCCTGGAAGAAAGGAGGCAACTGAGCTCCAGATGGAATGAACCTTCTTAGCATTGTACATGGCCTGCAGGCTTTAGGTTTGCCTTGGGGACATCTACAATATTAGAGGAGTAAGGAACCATTTCAGGACTTAAAGGAGCCCATTTAGTGAATCTAGGACACAGTATCTGTGAAGATGTTGGATTTCAAGAGTCACCATGGTTCCAGGCTCCACAGTTCTAATGGAGATTCCAGATATTATCTTTTTTATTGCTACCCCGAAGTCAGAGCAGTTACATTTTCACTGCTACTGTTGGCTATGTGAGGTAGATTTCTGGCCCCTGCTGAAGTCTCGTTTTTATTTTTCTGTAGAGATGTCAGTGTTGTAGTTCAGAAGCCAAGCAGGACTTCACATAAATTGCTCTTAAAARTCCATCAAGAAAAGCATAAAATGGCAAAGTGAGTCAAATAGAGTAGGCAGCATTCCAGAAAATGAACATAAACTAGCCAACCCAGAATGCTCCGAGCACATCCTCTGCAATTTAGAGAAGCTGATTCCCCAAACAGAATGCATATAATTGCACTCATTTAACTTGGGGGCTGCTTAATTTCACTCCTCAAACATAATGCACTTGTGGTTTTGGTGCAAGACTCATCTTTAAGGCATGCACAAGCAAAATGATTTGCGGAATCTTTGTGCACATGGCTTTGGTGTTTGTACTTCAGGATAGCTGCAACAGAATCTTTGTGCACATGGCTTTGGTGTTTGTACTTCAGGATAGCTGCAACAGACAATAATCAACAAAAGGGCCAATAGTTGTTCTAAGTAATACTGCGACATCATAAAAGCAGTTTCCGTCTTAGCAACTCTAAAGTACTTCATCCTCTCTAAGGAATCTATGACGCTATAAAGAAAAGGAAACTTTCTAGGTCATTGCATTTTCTCACTTCATACAATACATTCACCATGCAGGATAGATGTGAGTTAGTCCAGGTCAGTGGTTTTCAACTTGGAGGTCTATCAGGCCATGCAGGTCCACAGACTTCTCCTAAGAAGCCCACAAGAGATTATTTTTCTTGAAAAGCCGGTCTATTGACAGGGAGCATAAATCTGCTATATGCAAGTTCATACTTCCCTAGGAAAATGTTGGAGGGTACTGAGGAACAGTGAAAGTGACTGGTCTAAGTAGCTGAAATTGATTGAGAAGTTAAGATTAACCATATCAGAACACCAGTTCTGCTTCTAACACTCACAGATCATTCAATTTAAAGCTTTCTCCCAGTTTATCCTGACAGTCCCAAAACTGGCCTGAAGAGCATTTATAATAATCCCAGACTTTCTGTGCCACATTTTCCGCTGGCAGTGAGCCATGAATGGACCTCATTTTGTGATGCTGCTTGGCCTCATGCCAACTGAAACCAAGCCTTATTAGCCTGCTTGACATCAACAAGGCAAAGTGAATTTCTCTCCTGCGGTGGTTTGGAAGGCAGAGAAGGGAAACATTTCAAATTGACCAAATAAATTCAGTAAATAAACAAGTCAGCATTTAAATGGTTTTAGCTAGAGTGAGTGTCAGCAAATGTGCAAGTCAGCACGGGAGAAAATAGACCAGATCTGAATTAAAAAGTCTTGGATATTTATTATCTTCCTTTTATTGACTTGAGTTCTTCCAGCTTAAAAGGCAACAGTGAGCATAGAATATGAAAATCAATGCATCTGCTGCTGTTTATTGCAAATAAATTTGATTTTCAGTTAATTGTAGCAGTCATTTTTCATAATTTATGAGCTGCTGTTACTGGAGAGCATCGGTCATGCTGCACATTGATGTGCCTGATGATGCTGAGTGTGGCTTGTCTCAGGGGAAGGTGGAACTCACCATCAGTGACTCAAACACGCAACCAAAACCAAAAGATGATGTTTTCCAGTACTCCACAAGGGATGCTTTAAAAAATCCTGGCCTTGCACGTAAGTCAAAACTGGAAGAGAAGAGCAAGGTCTCTGGGGAGATACTGCTTCCTTGTGTTTATAACTTAGGTCAAGTTTATTTGCTACCTCCTGCCATGAAGTCGTAGAGGACAGTCTCTCCAACCGCTTTGCAATCAAGCTAAATGGATTATTTTGCCACAAGTTTGCACTGTGTTTCCCAAGCCAGGCCCTGGGGTTGGACAGAGGTGTGAGCCCCAAGCAACCTTTTCTGTCCACTCTGTCTGAAAGCTTTAATTGTGTTTGGTCAATTAAAAAGGTGTGAAGTTTATGAATCCTTTATGTAGTTTGAGTGTTGTCAGCTGCAAATCCATAACCAGCTGAACCAGTTATTTCCTCCTGCCATTGAATAGTTCCTTCTCTGAGCTTTACATAAAAATGTTGTCTAGTCCCATTATTCATGTTGCATTCAAATATCTCCTCTCTGTTCACTACAAGCTGTAAAGTCAACAGAACGAAAAATTGTAGTAAAATAGCATCTACTTTTGGCCAGCTGTCATCTGACGCGTGTGTGCTCCAGTACGAGAGACCTTCCCCAAGCAGCAGGGTTCATGGACAAGTCAGGGTGTTTCCACAAGTGTGAAACATACTCTGGAAAAGTAGAAATCTGACTGTTTCTATTGGATACACATTTTCTACCATATGATATTTAACATCAACAAATAGAAATGTGAGAAGAACCACATGATTATGGGGTCATGAGAAAGAAGAAAATGATCATTCAGTTTTGGATACAACCTTGAGATCCAGAATTGATGAACAGATTTCAGTAATGAATAGATATGAACTTCAGTGTTCAAAGGTAGGTTTGTGCCCGAACTTTCCCGAAGATTGTGCATTCAGATTTATCTTGTTGAAATATGTCTGAGCTGCAAATGCTGCTCAGTTCCTTAATTCATCCAAGACATAGCATTACAGAAGCAGGGGTGCATTGAGCTGTATAAATGCACTGTGCAGCTAAAGGCACTCATGGGTGGCCAAAATCTTTTCAAGATATTCAGGGTTGAAAAATAAATGCATGCATTAATAAATACATGTGGATTAAAGTTGCTCTCCACAGCCTCCTTCTGGAACTTTCCAAACAAAGTGTGCTAATATTTGAAGCCTCATTCACATCAATTGAATCTGATTTTGAAGCTCTGCAGGTAACTAGACATGAAGTCAAGAGTCACTTTTCAGGTCATATTTTTAGTCAGCTAAACAATTGCATCTATTTGCAGCCAAATAACCTCTGCTGTGACTGTAACAGAATGAATAGCTAAGCTGAGTCAAGGTGTGAGTGGTCAGCAAGGGGAAAGTGAAATCGCCAAAGGAAATTTAAATCCCCGGTATGTAATTTCAGGGATTTCAATGAACAGAACTCACTCAAATTGCCTATTGTAGGGAAGTTGTCAGGTGTATGGTAGGACTTTTGATCATTGCACGCCTCATTTTGCTTTTCTTACAAGATTACTTTTTGCCTCTCCTGAAGAATTTCACCATTTCTACATCCGCCTTTGCTTTCAAATTTGATGTTTTCACTGAACATGCCCTAAGTTTTTGTCAGGTTCCAGAAGCAGGAATCCAGCTGCTTTTTGGTCTTGGTATACCTGAAAAGAAGTCGTGAGGTGGGAGCTGGTGTCTTCTCCCAGGAAACAAGCAACAGGACAACAGGAAATGGCCTCAAGTGACACCAGGGCAGGTTGAGATTGGATATTAGGAAAAATCTCTTCACTGAAAGAGTGGTGAATGATTGGAACAGGCTGCCTACAAAAGTGGAGGAATCACCATCTCTGGAAGTGTTAAAAAAAGAAGTGTAGATGTGGTGCTTAGAGACATGATCTAGTGGTGGACTTGGAAGTGCTGGGTAATGGTCGGACTCAATGATCTCAAAACCTTAATGATGCTGTGATTCTGTGGTCTCTTGATCTCCCATTGAGGAGGACCACAGAAGAGGGGGGATCTTTGGTATGATGTTAGGGCTTGGGAGCTGCTGTGCCCCACATGAAGACAGAGGCTGAACACTTCTGCTATTGACTTGTGCTAGATGGCACTGTGCCCTGTTACAGAATAACCAGGCCAATGCGTTTTCTCGCAGGAGCCAACTTCTCTTTGCGAGAACTGGGTCTCGAAGACGTGACACCCACCCACGGGACTTTGTACCGGACCGACATCGGGCTGCCTCACTGTGGCTACTCCATCAGCGCCGGCTCAGATGCCGACACGGAAGCAGACGTGGTCATGTCACCCGAGCACCCAGTGAGGCTCTGGGGACGCAACACGAAGTCGGGACGCAGCTCCTGCTTGTCAAGCCGGGCCAACTCCAACCTCACCCTCACTGACACGGAGCATGAGAACACTGAAACYGGTAAGTGGTGGCAGCCCATGCAGTATCAGCCTCCAGCTCTACCAGGAATGATTCTTCCTACCGCTCCACCTTAATCTTCCTTAGGTTTTGTGTTGGGGTTTTTTAATCAGACTTGGTGAAAACACTCTTCTAACAGCCCCATGTCGTGGCCTTCTGTGCTGTCCTACAGAGTGTTTGTTAATGAACTGCTAGAGAAGCTCCTACTTATTTATCACCGYGACAGAGATCATTAAATAGCTGTAATACTCTCCCTGCTTTTTGAAGCAACTTTTCAGAGGGAAGACATTTAAATCTCCCCTCCCCTGGCCAATGCTACTCTTATTTTTGCTACAGATTTTCCGGGCAGATAATTTTCTTCTTTTCCTTGCTGGTTCCTTGACAGGAGCCATTTCATTTATGTAAATTGGCTGACTGCTCTCTGAAGGAAAACGATGGCAAAATATTTTTAGAAGCCTTTTTCTTTGTGTGAAATAAAAGCTGAAGGTCACAGATTTTTTTATCTCTGCAACTTTGTGTCCCCAGGTGAGGGGATTCCTGCATGCACTTTGTAGGTCTGCGAACCTTTTGGTCAGCAGTTCTGCCAAGCAGTGTAGGAAGGAGAGAGGATTTTGATTCAATTGCAACTTGATCCAAGAGTTCATCCAGTCCTATATGCCTTTGCACCTTTAATTCAATTATAGCACAGCCTGCTTCTTAATATAGCCGCTGTGTACAAGTCATCGGGCACTTGTGCTCGGTTCAGAAAGCTCATGTGAAATGACTGTATTACTTGTTCTTTTCATGCTTTTTGCCACAGTATTATAGTGACAAATGGTGATAAGTTTTCCTCTGGAAGCCATGACATGGCGAGACATACACCACCCACATGATTTTATGTTTAACTCCAACAAAATTACAGTTGAAGCTTATTAAGTTTCTGCTTGGAGATAATGATACATTAGGCAGAGTTCAAAGATAAATGGCCTTCTGTTCAAAGGATGTACAGAAGAATCTTTTAAAATTATCTTTACCATATTTTTTAAAGTTTCTTAGTGTAGCATGTTACAAGCAGACACACAGTACCAGGTYATATTGTTTTCCTTCTGGTCCTTGTGTTTTGATGGAAAAACCAGAGGGATTCTCAGGGTCAATTAGAGTTGTGCACACTCACAAGAAATTCCTAGAAAACAGCCAAAAGTAAACACCTTGCACTTCCATCCCATTCTCCTCTGTCCAAAGCTCTCTCTTGTGCTTTCCATGGTCGTGTGTGAGTAACTGTGATCCTATCCCATACATTTTTCTTTCCATGCCTACTAAGAAACACAAAATACAGAGTTTTGGTCTTTTTTTTTTCCTTTGGTCTTAAGAGAGAATTGCATTATCTGCTGGAGTCTTTTTCACTGGTTTCTGTAATACTATCTCTACACCTGCAAATSCAACTTTGTACCTACAGATCACTTACAAATGAAATTATATTTGCGCCAAGACATTAGCAACTTCACGTGGCTTGAAAGGCTTTACTGAAAGTAATCACAGAGKCAGTAGTACTCATGTCAGGATGGACACAACCTTCAATTCCTCCTCTCTTAAATTTAATGACACGCTAACCATTCACTGAATCGTCACTTCATAGCAATTAGAAAAAGGGAAATGAGAGGTGAAGAACATACAGTGCTGTATAAATGCAGGCATTTCTCTGGGCCCTAGGCATTTGTAGTCTTAGATGTAGGGTGTTTGGAATAAGAAAGGCAATATCATACTCAAAAATACAAAGTCTGTGTAACACAAATAAAACCTACGTTGCTGTGGTGTCCAGTATGTAATGGTATTGTTCATATTTACAAAAAAGAGGTGGTGGAACTTTACAAAAAATATTAAGATCCAAACTGKGCTGGTAGTGAGCTTTACCTGATGCTTTGACTTCACTGGGAAGACGTCATAGACATCAGTTTCAGATCAGAAAAACTGGCCCAGAACTGAGAAGAAGATCATTGTAATATAGCAACTGCAGTCGAATTGGTGGTATAAACTTATCTAAACAAAGGTTGCAAGAGAGGAAGAAAAGAAGGATTAAGGAAGATTTCAATGTACACAAAATTTGAGCATTCTCTTTTTGTAATTGCTTGGCACAGATAAAGGTGTGAGAAACCTTTGCGCACAAACCCGTCAAAGCCTGCGAGCTGCTGTAGGGGCAAGTGAAGCCTGAGATCCTCTCAGAAGCTTTGTCTGGCAAACACAAAGGTTTTGCTTTGTGTTTTCTCCCTCTGCACATAAGCAGTGTTTATCTGGGCTGCTAGCTATCACACAGGCTATTTTGAGAAAACCCAGATTTATAGCAGAAACATTTTCAAGAAGACATGAAATTTTGCTAATGGCAACGTAAAGTAACATAGTGCTATGACTCAGTTTACAGRATACCTTTATGAGTCAATATTAATTGTTGACAGTATTGATAGAAGTTATAGCCTTTAGCTGAAGTCAATATGGACTTTACGAACCTGCCATCAATAGAAGAGTTTATGGGGCCCATTAAACCAACTTTTCCAATGAAGGTCAAACTCAGCAATTTTTATGCTGTTCATTATTTATCCAAAATAAATAATCAGAATTTACTTCTGGTGTTTGTAAATTCAAAGCTGTTGAAGCATAATTCTGCCAAAACATTTATTGTGTTCCTAGAAAACAAGAGATCTGGCTCCCTTGAAAAGCAGGTTTGTTTTTGCTTCAGGAATGATGATGCCTTGAAGGAACAGAAATGCTGCCCAGAAAGTGCAGTCACGATCCACCCCTGTCATTAAGGAAACCTATGAAGTGCTCTGGTTCCATGGTATATTGCAGTCCATAAATCATTTGCACAAGTAGCTGGCATGGAAAGCCATGCATAGCTTTATCTAAATTGTTCCCAGGCTTACAAAGAATCCCAGAGTGGTTTGGGTTGGAAGGAAACTTAAAGATCATCTAGTTCCAACCCCCTGCCATGACCAGGGACACTTTCCGCTAGAAGGCTGAACACTTCCAGGAGGCTGAATGCTTTTACTAGGTTAAGAGTTTGTTGTCACCAAAGAGTTGAGTTATAACTCTGCCATCACCCTGAGCTCAGATCCTGCACACTCAAACAGTCACAGTGGCTTCCCCGCCAGTGGACAGTGCAGTTCACTTGACCTGGATAGTGCAGAGTGAGGGGACAGAGGGCACAGCTCAAGTTGCTGCACCTTGTCTGGGGACAGTGTAATCATTCTGTGCTGCTGATGTAGCAGGCACTTTATATGGCTCAAGGGTATTTCTGCAGTGCGATCATTTAGGCTGGACTGGAACAGTGAACTCCCATTAACAGTTCAGAACCAAGCACAGAGGGGAGTTTGGTTCCTGGAAGCCTAGCAATGATGTTGGGAGAACCTCCTTCCTATAGTAGTTAACACTATTTCTCAGCAAGACTAATTCAAGCAAAAGAAGTTCCTGAAGTGGTCATTTGGATCGAAGCCTGGAGTTTACTGGCGGTACCTTAGGTAACCCTGAACAGGCTTTGTACTGAGCCAGCAATTGTTTACTATAGAGGAGAGCACATGAAAAAGAACAAGGTAATAGTCTTCTAGAAATTGACTTATTTTGCAGCAATTTAGTCACATACTAGGAAAAAAAAAAAGAAATACTTCTAATCATAAGAACATCATCATAAAAATACAGTATCACAGGATAATTTATACTGGAAGGCATTGCTGAAAGTCTCTGGACCCTCTCCTGCTTAAATTAGGGCTAAGTTTGAGGTCAGATCAGGTCATTCAGGGCCTTGTTCAGTTACACTTTAAGGATCTATCAGGATGGAGAGGCCACAACCTCTATATCCTGCTTCTTGTGCTGACCACATTTGCTGTCAACAACACTTCTCCTAAGAGCTAGTATGGATTTCCACTGCAACTCATGTCCATTGCTCCCCYTGAGCGTCTCCAAGAACAGTCTGACTCCATCTTCTGAACATCACCCATATCTAAAACAGTTAAAAGACAGCAGTTGCACCTCTCTTGGGCAATCTCCTCTACTAGCTGAACAGTCACCTAGATTCTCCTCTCCTCAAAAACAGTTTGTAGGCAGTTAGGCACTGAAGGAGATAGTCAGAGGAGTCTGAGGAACTCCAGTGCTAAAAGTTTTTAAGTGTAAAGTAGACAAATAGCTGCTGGCAATGGTCTAGACTAGGTGCCGGCTCGGTCAGAGTGGTTTTCCATGCTGGCCTCTCAAGCCTCCCTCTTTCTCCAGTTTCAATGTTTGCAGCACTGCTGTGCTTTCCTCCTTTGAGGCTCTGCAGGACTGTTCAGGCTGGGCTTTGAGCAGCTCAGGCTTTTGTAGAGCCTAGGGCACTCCTAACAGATGTGGAGATGGACAGTGTTTGCGTACAAGCACCCATGAAATGGCCTGTGAATATTTCCTTTGGGTTTGTAATGGAGATCTTAATACAGATCCATGCGAATTGTTATGAATCATGCCGGTAATCCCTGGAAAATTTTGAATTTAAGAGATGGGCAGAAAATGGGTAGCTATTCCAACACAAAATCTCTTCCCACAAGACAGAAAAACCAAAGCCAAAACCAACCAACCAAACACACCACCACCACCAAAACGAAACCACCACCAAACCAAACATTCCTCTACCTTCAGTGTGATAATAGGCTTACTATTTTACTCAGTACAATCATTACAGGATTACTGTAGACCTGGGTCAACTGTATTTTTAAAATTTGTCTTTGTGAACGTGGAGTTGCAGCCCTTTAAAAAAAAAAACAATCAATCAAACAAACAAACGAAGAACATCTTAATTTTCAACTATTCCAAAGAAGCTGTGACAAACTAAGGATTCACTTTAGTTGTAATCTGGGCTCAGTGTTCATATCCACCAAGACATGTAGTAGGTTAAATATGAGGAAGAACAAGAGAGAGCAGAAGCAGGTTCTTTTTCATTAGCAGGACAAGTCCGCAATGATTAATGCTGTGAGGAGTGGAGTGATGTTTCTCTCTGTCATCATCTTTTCTTTGGAAGAATGTGGGCAGTATCAAATGGCCAGAAGGATCTCACAGACAGGATGATCAACATCAGATGGCTCAAGACAGTTCAACTGAGCTGAAGATGCTCAATTGTAAACTATCATGTAAAGGAATTCTTGTGGCAGAAGTGTTGCTGAAGTGTGACTTGAGCACACTCAGAGATTAGTAGACATGAACTACAATTCCAGATCTAACCACCCTGGAAGCCAAAATTCAGGCTGCAAGACCTTTCTGTCAAATTGCACTGTGCAACTTCTTTCCATCTTCACAATTCAAAACCCTATAGGAAACGTCATCCTGCAAAAATTCCTGCACACCTTTCATGTTTGCAAAACAGTTGAAAATTATACTACTGGACTCAAATCACCCATTTAACAATGAATTGGATGCAGGTATGATCACCCCAACACTTCCACCACACATCTGTTGATCATGTCTGTTTGGGAAGAACAGTTTCATCTCACGGTTCATTTATCTTTAACTTCACCTCTGAAAGGACAAGTCAGTGCCAAAAGTGATATGATGACTATAGTAATACAGACACTGGTGACAAGATTGAGAGCACCAATTTGGTTTGGACTCACATCCTACAAAGAGAAACAATTTCCCCTTCTGTCCCATCCCTGGAATAGTTCAAGGCCAGGCTGGATGGGGCTCTGAGCAATCTSTTCTAGTGGAAGGTGTCCCTGTCCATAGCAGAGCAGTTGAAACTAGATGGTCTTTAAAGTCTCTTCCAACCCAAACCATTCTGTGAATTTTTCCTTTAGTCACTACTGTTCTGGGATGCATTTAGATGAACTTTAAAACTGTCAAGCAAGTAACCAACTCAATATCCAAACATGTTCTCCACACGTTACCAACTTGACCAGAAAGGTAGTGGATATGTTACAGTTAACTTTTGCTTTCTCATCAAATAAATTGCCTTTCTGGAAAATTCTAATAGGCTTTTGTAAAACTGATGCATAGTGGCAATCAGGAGCTTTAAAGCTCACATGATAGCTCTCCTCTCTCTGCTATCCCAGACTCAACTCTTAGCCATTTAATTGACATAATACATGATTTACAGAGCATTTCTTGCAGTAACCACCACATTCTCTGCTTCCATACTGCTTAAGCCATTACTGCTGCTGGAAAGAGTGCTTAAGAAGCTGCATAGGGTATTAGAACTCAATAGAACTGAATGCTTATAGAGCGTATGAAGAAACACAGGGGTACATTAAAGCAGGAAGTATTTCAAACAAGGAACACCAAAGAAATTATATGATTTTATTTCTCCAGGGTAGTTAAGAAATCTAACTGATGCTTTCTTTTATTCAGTGGTGACTGATACAGAACTCACCAAAGCCTTTGAAGGCTCCTGTTGCCCTCAGCAGTGTTGCACCATGTCCTAGGTGCATGGTGGTAACTACCTGTTTCAAAGCATGCCTGAGTGGTGTAAATCCCAGTACTTTTGGTTAAATACACCACAATATACTGCTTGCTGCTAGATTTCTGATATCCATTTTATCTTCTTATTAAATCAGAAAGCTGTCCCAATGATCAAGCCCCATTTCATCAAGTTTTTCGTAATATTTTCTCCTCAGAGCTGTTTTACAACAGCTAAGAGAGCTTTAGGCAAACAGTAATTATTTCTGTGTGTTTTCCTTGTTCCCTTTGGTTGTTGAGAGTTCATTTCCTAATGTTGTCTATATTTGCTACCAGGTGCCTTGCAAGGTTCTCCTAAATAGCTTTGACCCTCTGCAGAGGAAGGACTTTTACTCAGTCTTCTTTACATTCACCTTCCTATTTCCCAACTCATGTAGACCCAAATCACTGTTCAGTGATTCAAATCACTGCACCCAAAGTGCAGTTCAATATATCACTGCAATTAGGAGTGCCAGAATTATTGTGTAATCTCAGCATTACAAATTATTTGCTAATACCCCAGTTGATAATCCATGGTGACTTTTCTTTTTATTACCGTGTTTTGCTGAGTAATTTCCTTTCAGGCTCCATACATCCATTGTTAATATTGTTACTGTGCTTGCAGCAACATCATCTCTTTCTTTTCTCCTTTGAATTAAGCAGTGTATCATAAAGCACTTCCAGTAAATGAGTGYGTGCTTCAGACATGCTTCTTCTGCAAACCAGGTAGGCAAAAATGTGATACTCAGACTCTGGAGAATTCAGAAAGGAAATTTTCTAAAAAACCAAACATTTTTCAGAATAAATAATAATAATAAAAAGAATGTGCCATGAGATATACTTTATTAAGTTTACCTTCTGACTTTTTAGTAGGGAGAGACAAGAATAAATTAGAATTACCCAGTGAAGATCAGGCATCTGCTGGCTGTTATCTTTCACTTGTCTCCCATCAGTTGTAACCTTAATATCAACAAGATGTTTCAACCTGAAATAAAAATTAGCCAGAACCCTTACCACTAAAGATGCATCATCAATTGCAGAAGTTAGTGAAGAACTACATAAAGTAGTAGGGCATCCAGAAGGGAATTTTCACTAATACTCTTCCATGTTTCAGCTTCTCAAAACTCTCAAATTGCTCCTTTCCAGGCAGGATTTGCAAAAAAATCCCCATTTTAACAGTATGTGGGTATTGTTGAGATATTGCAATTTACCGAAGCCACCTCATAGAGATATTCAGAGATTTGGTGATCACTTGAAATGTGAAAGTCAGGGGAAGAAATGTGCCTTCAGGCTCTCCAACCGTAAAGACACCGATATTCCTATGAAGAGTATTGGTCCTTCAAAAAGAAGACTTTTAACTACATGACCATCAAATGTTACATTTTCCACTGAAAAATGGCTCCCTTGAAGGCTGTAACAGCTTCCTTACTTGTGATCCAACTTTCTAATCACTGACATTTTTGATGATGGATTCCTCATATTTTCTGTCCTCTTATCTTTTTGTCCTTTTTAGATATTAGTCCTGAGATGCTTCTTGAAAGTGAATAGGTGAGTCACCATCTCACTTCTTCACAAGAGTCTCAAAGAAAGTTTTACCTGGATGGGGCAGTAAATTGATGGGGTTTAGGACCACAGGCCTTTATCTCCCTCTACATTCAACCAACTCCCTGCCTACTGGGTGTCAAATAGCCTTTCAAATGAGGATGTCACTGTCTCTCAGACAGGATTCAGCCCACTCGAGCAGATTGTCCCTTTGTTTGCACCACAAAGGGAGCTAGCAGCATCTTTACTCCCCATTTAAGAGATGAAGGCACCTGAGATTAATCTGAGTTTAATACTTCAAGTGCAGCAGTAGTGATCAGTATCTTGATTTTGTTTCATAGTGAAGGAATTCCCACTGATTTCTGGGGCTAATTTATCTCATTGCTGGCCTCTTTGTCTCTAGAGGAAAAGAAGCCTTTCCATTTTCTTTTTTCATTCTTTTTATTCCCATATGATGGGTCCCATAGAGAATATATTTTCTGCATTACTGTAATCTGCATCTGAAAGGATGCTGACATTAAAGTCCTTCACAATGTTATTCTGCTGTAATGAACTGCAGTTCAATATAGGTTAGTGTGTAGGTTTCACATTATTATTGTGATGATGGTGRAGCCATGAGGCAGGGAAAAAAGCTCCAAAGTCTAGGAACTCATTAATAGCCTGGATTTTGGGGGAGAGGGTGGGTAGAAACAACATTAACAAGTAAGAATTTACTGTTCTTTGCAATTAGGCCATTAGTTTTTGTCCTTTCCTTTGCCACTTTAAACTGCCTTATCGTGGAGATTTTTTTTTAAGGAAATAATTGCATTTATTAATATTGCAGGCAAGCTGCCAAGTATTCTGGAAGCAAATCTGTGCATTTTTTACACTATTTCCAAGTGCCATAAATAATTTCTTTTGTTATGATACACCCCAAGGGGAACGAACCTATGTTCAGCAGCATGAAACCTATTAYTCTTTCGATAGCAATACTTTGTTTCCAGCCTGGTTTTGGAGTGGGATTTGTGTGYCATTGCCAGTGGAGAATGGTTAATGCCACAGAGTGAGGCTTATCGTCAGGACACTGAGGGCCATCAGAGCTGGCATGGCATCRGACATGAGTACTTAAATCAGCGTGGACCTGCAGCTCAAAGGTCATTTGGAGCAAGATTTTGCTTTTAGGGCCAGACACAAACTCTATTCTAGGCAAACAATTGATCCCCCTCCTGGGATAGATGAAAGAGAAGCAGCATGGAGAAAAGCGAAGAATTAGACGAGACAATAATTGTCCAATCGCCAAGAGAGGTGATGGTTGAGGACTCAAAATGGTTGGTATCTATCTCTGCGGCCAAAAGAATCCTGCCCTCCAGAGTTAACCAGCTGGTTAARCACAGAACAGGGAGCCAAAGCTTGTTTCCCCTTTGCCTTCTCTCCGTTTTTTTCCTTTATCCTGGATGTGTAGCGATCACATCGAGACACAACGGGCAGGACATACACCATCCCAGCCTTTCAAAGACATACACCACAATTCCTTGAAGAGTGGAAGAAATTGGGAAGAAAGCCTGGTGCACCTGGCACCTTCAGGAATAGTGGGTGTATAACGCCAGGTGCACCAGGCTTTCATCCCAACTGGRCATTTCCAGATGCTCATGTCTGTGTTTTGGAACTCCCATTTGACCACTGGATCTGCTTCTAAGTTCAGCACACAGTGTTAGTCCACATCTGGTTCAGTCCYCTCCAATGCCCCTTGAGGCTTTGCTTCTTTCAGTGAAGATGTGTCTCCATGCATAAGCAGAACAAAGTGAGAGGAAAGAGCATGTTATTTTTGGTTTAAAATGCCCAGAGGTGCACACTGAGCTCCAAATAAAGGAAAGCATGGCTTCTGCCATGAGAATTTATTCATTAAAATCTCATTGCTTTATTTCTCAGAGGATTTCGATTAACTTTTAGCAAATTTATTCAATCAAGCACAGTGATTGAAAAAGCATTACTGCCCTAATTCTGCAAAGTTTTCAGTGTTTCTTTGGATTGCTCCTAAAAACTTTAATTGTATGGTCTAGGGCAGGTTGTTGTTTAGTTTTCTGCACCACAGCAAAGATCTTATTGAATCGTATATAAAAAGAAAACAATAATTCCTAGTTTTTTACACAGGCAGATAGTGACAGGACATGGGGGAATGGTATTAAACTAACAGATAAGAGATTTAGATTAGATATTATAAAGATATTCTTTACTGCGGTGATGCTGAGGCACTGCTACAGGTTGCCCAGGGAAGTTCTGAATGACCCATCCTGGGAAGTGTTCAAGGCAAGGTTAGGTGGGGTTCTGAACGACTTGGTCCAGAAGAAAGTGTCCCTGCCAATAGTCCCCCTAACGATCTTTAAAGTCCCTTCCAACCCAAATCATTCTGTGATTCTATGATTACATCTGAGGGGAAAACTTAAGAKGTTGCCACCCTGGGTTCCCATTCCAGTGCCCTTGCAGGGGTTCTCCATTCCTATGGTGATGATAGTGCAACATCTCTTGGAGTCCAACTCTGATTTATTCCCCAAAACCACGTGTAAAGCCTTTCCTCAAGGGTGTCAGCACACAGAGCTCTGATTTCACAGCTTCCACTCTGCTCCCRTCCCACAGAGAGATCAGCTCGACACAGGGTAGAGCAGCAGAAATCTCATCCAATAGAAAATCCTCCTAATTTGGGTCAAATAAGGGCCAGTGACTGAGGGTGGCATAGCAAAAACACCTGGGAGCTATTTAAACCAGCACTGCCAGCAAGGAAGGAGCATTGCTGAGCTATCTTGGAAATGCACCCCTGCTCCAGCTCCCCGGCAACAATCGTCACTGTCTTTCTTCCCACCAATTTATTTTCTGTGCAAGACATTTTCTTCTCCAATCTCTAGCATGTTCAAGTCCTTTTATTACCCTTATTTTGGGAGGAGAGGGTGAAATTATGACCAAATTCCAGTTTCCATTTAAATGCAGTTTTGACGTGAATTTCAAATAAATGTAAAACAACAAAAAAATGCTAAAAAAGCCAATCATCTACTGAATAAGAAATCTGTTGTTCACYATTTTTTCATAATAAAAAATGTAAAAATGTAGGAATCTGAATAAATGCATGCTAAACTATATAATTGCTGAAATAAATATGTATAGATATAGGATACTTTTTGATTTAGCATAAAGAAGCAGCAAATTACACCAATCAGTGAGAATCAACMAGTTTTAAAAGAAAATAACTGAAAAACACACATGCAAAATAAGATTAAAACTGATTATTTAAATCAAGGTTCTCTGCTTCCTGCTTTAAAGGATGATTACAATTTAAATCAAGCCACCCTGCCACAAATAGTTTAGAGACAATGATTTCTCCCACTTAGATAATGTGCAGATTTTATAGGTGAGAAAGGGTCATGTTGCTTGTATGGAAAATTCATGTACTGAGCCCTCATTTCCAGCCACATTCTTAGTTTGGTTCTAGTTTGGTTTAGGTGTTCAAAGGAGGCAAATGGTAATCCTCATCTGAAAGAGTGGGAATTTGGTAACGCACAAAAAAATTCAAGATGCTTTTTCCTTTGGAAATTTTGCTTCTTTCTTAGGGTGGAAATTAAAATGAGATTCTACTGCAACCTCAGAGCCAGGCTAGGATGCTGACTGCCCGGTAACACAGGGACTGGAAAAGCAGCTGTAACCCCAAATAAGAGTATGAAGGGAAACGTCTTCCTCTCTCTACTTTGGATAATTACATTTCACTTAACAAAATTCCCTTTGCTCCTGTAGTTGGATGGGGTGTTTCTCCTTCATTAATTGCTCTGGTTTGCTGCTGTGCTCTACCAAGCAGCTGTTAATGTTCCACCCCAGAGGTGTCTGCAGTTCAGTGATGGGTGAAATGATTAAGGCTCGCAAGGCACTTGATCATTTGAAATGAAAGGTGTGACATAAACATACCCCATTAGTTTTATTAGTGCTCAACAAAGCAAACTTTACCTGTAGCTGGTTGTACTCCTCCTTGGCATTTAATATAAGGTGCTCCCTCTGGAACACTGCAGTTTTCTGGATGCATTCTTCAGCAGTCCTTAAAGAAGCCTGTTTTCCAGACTGGTGATTTGACCCATCACATGTTGGGGGACTGCCATGAATGCTGTGTTTGTGGAAGTTTGAAGAAGTGTTAATCCTGGCCCCCTTCTCAGGAAAGGGAAGGTAACCTTGGGCATTACAGATGTTTACTTCTGGTGTCAGGAGAGTAAAAAACTTAGCATGCGATCAGTCTACAAAGAAGAATAGCAAAAGGGTTTAGGGGAATGCCACCTGATGGAGCTGTAGAGAAGCATGGTAGAAGTTTGATTGATAAAGACAGTTTTGTAGGTAAAGGTTCACTTAAACATTTATGCAAATAGAATATAGATCTATGTGCTTGTAAATGATATGCATAAACCAGACTTGCTGTGACACACAGCAGCAGGGGAAATGTCCTCTCCTTGTCCCCTGTCAAGCCACAGTGTCCCTCAACCCCACCTGAATATTTCTGGCTGTTGACTGTCCATCAAGTGTGGTTCCCCCTGAGAGGAGTCCTTGCCGTTCCATCTGCACAGGACTCCTTCCACTGGTATGCAGACTGCTCTCAAATCAGGACAAATTTGCTTTCTTTGGTCGTTTTCCTTCTGTGAATGGAGAAAGCAGAAAGCACAGATCAACTCACAAAAACTCCATGTGTCCTAAGGCTGAATGGGATATTTTCATAGCTCCCTTCAATGGGGGTCATGTGTGTGAGCTGTTAGACCTTGTGATTTGTGTGAATTGAAGCAGAAACCTGGTGAAACATCAGTGTACAATTATATCCCTTTAGTGTAAATGGATGAATCCACTCCTTATTTGGTCAAAATCTATTAAAGTTTTGACAGAAAAAAAAAAAAGACATTGCTATGTTAATTGTTGGATTGCTGGATACATAGTTTCTGGGGCTAAAAGGGTAGATACTGAGGCTGTAAGTACTGGAACTCAGTACGATGCTTCTCAACATTTTAGTGGCTATCTAGTGGAAAACTAGAACAGAAGAGTTCAGACTAACTTCCCTCTGCAAGCTGCATGAATAAGGAGAAGATCAGTTCCCAAAGGAATATTTTGGAAGGGATTACTGCTTTTTCCTAAGGAGATATTTTACCACCTTAAAACAGAAAATTTTTGAAGGATTTAGAAAGAGCCACATTCTGGACTCTATAGCAAATGCAGCCCCCAAACATTTTAATCTCAGTCATTGGCATCGGAGTTTTGCATTGTCTGCATCAGATTATGCTTAGTCCCACAGAAGCACAAAAAGGAKATATTCAAGAAAGGTTCCCAAAGACACCCTAGACCGTAGCATCTGTTATTGCCCCTGAATAGTATTCCAATAGATTCATTTCTGCAAAGACAGTGATGAACTGAGTCCTTAACTTTCTTTTAGCTCTTTTCTTCTGGAGTTTCTCACTGTAAGTAATGTTTTCCAAACCTTTAATACTCCCATGAGCCATGCACTGTTTATCAATGTCCTCCCTGAATTGGATTTGGTTAATTCATTCTTGGCTTTGTCTAAAGTTCTTGCCAATACATTTGCGTCCTTCAAGAGAAGAATGTCCAGACCAGGGTAGAGATGGGGAGAGTGCCTTTTCCCCAGCAGGCACAGAGAGCAAATAGATTCTGCAGAGGAATCACTCGGATGCTTTCCTGGAGAAGCTACTAAAAAAATCACTCCCAGAGCTGTTCCACAGATTGATGTCTTATCGATGGTGGCATGTGGCGGTTGAGAGGATAGGAGGGACAGATGGTCCATAAGGTTCCTTTGAGATACAGCCAGATTCAAACAAGAAAAAGGAAGATTGGTGAATTTCTGGAAGAGCTTATTTCCTCCTTGGACTTGAACAGGGWGTTGAAATTCATCCAACAGACTCTGTAAAGCCTTTTGGATTCTAAGAAGAAGACATAGATCTACAGTCCCATTATTGCTTATTCAGCTGTGAAACAAGTCTGTATGGAAGGAGGAAGACAATAGGGTTTGCCTCCTTCCTGTTTATAYCAGCTCTTCTCCAATTGGAAATGTACTAATGTGGCTGTTATGAAATAATTATTTCAGCATTGTTTCTTTTGGCACGAGTATCTGATAATTCTGATTCCACATAGAGGGTTACTTCAAAATGAATAATTCCAGAACATTTTCCAAGAATAGTTATATTAGTACATTTTCAAATCTAGATAAGCCTATGAGTAGGATTCCAGACTAGGACGGGAAAAAAAATATTATCAGATTTTTTACTTGCATGTTTTGGAAATATGCAGACATACCTTCCCTTGCTGAAATACCGTCTGAAAAGTGGTTAGTGACTTTGCTTTCTAATATTTAAAAGTAACGGTATTATAAATTACAGGGAATTCAGAAGATCACTAGCAGGGAGTATTTCAAAAATATCACTGTGCTAGGAATGTTGGTATGGGAAGACCAGGAGTTAGGATTTTTTGAGGTTCTGTCTAGCCCTGCAGGGAATTAGGAAGCAGTCAGTAATTCCCTTTATCATGACATGTCATAAAATCTCTGAGATGCCACTCAAAACCATTGAGATCCCAGCCCACCTGGGCAAGAGAGAGAACAGAAGAGCATGGTTTTGTCCATCTGTTGAAGGCACGACCTTGCCCCGGGGTAATTTTTCCTATAACGATTGCATGAAAGGTTTCTGAGGTGGGTTGTTGCAGCGTCTGTTTTACACAGCTTCAGGGGGAAAAAAATAAATCTGTTGCATGACTCAGACTCATCCAGCTTCTTCTCAGCCTTTACTATTTCTTCCACTCAGATTTTGCATTCAGCATCCTCACTCAGACAACTCCATTTCCTCCCTCCCTTTCTTCACCTTTATTTCTTCCTGATGAGCAATTCAAACTGCAAACTATTCCTCTCCTTCATTCCCATCAGTGACTCCATTCAAAGTCCTGCCCATGTTCTTATTTTCTTGGCAGAGCTATATTCAGTGAATGCATTTGTTTCTTTAGCTAAAGAACAAAAATATCTGCAAGCAAGCTCATTTCCCTCACGAACTGCTTAGGAAAGTAGTGCTGGGAAGGGGGGCAAAGTGCTTTGTCAAGTGTTAGAGGAACAAGAGAGACATCTTCTCCTCCGTGACATCCCTCTTTTATTATTATTGGGAAGACTCTGTTAGTCTCTCACTTCCTTGGGGACTAGAAACATCTTGAAAAGATCTTTCATGCAGGCAGATAACAAACTCACTGCAGAGCTGCATCAGAAAAGAAAAAATTACTTGCTAGTAATGATGTTTATCACAATCCTTCCTCCTTTCCCAATCCGACAAAGGAAGCTATCTCTCATATAAAGGCCAAGTCTTGTACTTTTTTTTTTTTGGCAAATTACCCATTGTGCAAATTCAGTGCATGTAAGTTTGGCTGATGGAAGTTTTACACAAAAAGTGGGTGGAAGGAGATGACAGTGTGGGCTGATATGATTTATTTGAGATAGACCTGATCTGATAATACACAACATGAAAAAAGCCATGTTGCTTCCGCTTAATAAATTGGCGCGAGGGCTGTTCCTGTGGCTAAGCAACATGAGTAAGGCCTGGGCCAGATGTTGGGGGACTCAYACTCCGACTGGACTGAACTCATCAGCAGAATCTGCTTGGCTTTTCATCACACTAGGACAGGAAAGCACAGCTATGTGGCACTGTGGGTCATTGCTTTGAAGGAGACTTTGATTTCATCTGCTCTGCAGGGATGTTAAAAATCTCAGAGTGCTTTAACGAAAAGGGTGACCCAGGTTTTTGTGCTAAGGTGTCTTTCTCATCAGCCTTGAATCAACTGGCTATCATCCTCAACACTACAGGCATCCACATCCTAGAGTAATAACKCTCTGTTGCTAAAAGTTAAGAGATGCAAACCTCATGAGACTGCTGTAAAATGGCAATGTACAAGTCTGCAAATTGATGATGTGCAAGCCTACAAAGTGTATGTGTGCATGGGCAGCTGCAAGGCAAGGTGGTTCCTTGGGATGCATTTCCATCCATGTTAATTGTATCTGCTTGATGTTGCATGCTCTGTCATTGGCCAGGCGGGGACTAGACCCCAGGACTCTGACACCCAGTCTCCCGAGTCTACCCAAAATGTTACTGAGATCTTCAGAGAATTAGAATTGATCTGCCACTTCTGACTGCAGCCCTCTGAAACACTCAAGAAATGATGGTATACACCTCTAGCGTGGTCAGCCCACTAAATTTATGGGACTAAAAAAAGGTTTCTGGCCTTAAGACATGGTATCATTTATTAAATTCAGGGGGAAAGTCTCTGTATACCAATTGTCTTTTTCACAAAGGTAAAAAGAAAAATAACTCCAAAGTGGCTATTAATTGCTTAATGCCCAAGTAAGTGACAGCCCACCTAGTAATATTTCACTTAATGTCTCATTATATGATGATTGAAATATCAGGGTCGGTCAAGTTTAAGATGCTGAAGACCTTGTCAATGTGGTAAGAATGAAATACAGTTTTCCTGGAGATGTGCTCAAAAACAAATAAAATGATTTAGGTATAGAATCATAGAATAGTTGAGGTTGGAAAAGCCCTCTAAGGTCATTGAGTCCAATCATTAATGCAGCAGTGTCAAACCCACCAGTAAACCATGTCCCCAAGTGCCACATCTACACATCTTTTAAATCCCTCCAGGGATGGTGACTCCACGACTGTCCTGGGCAGGCTATTCCAATGCCTGACAACCCTGTTGGTCAAGAAGCTTTTCCTAATATCCAATTTAAACCTCCCTGGGTGCCGCTTGAGGCCATTTCCTGTTGTCGTATCTCTTGTTACCTAGAAGAACAGATTAACTCSCACCTCACTCCAACCTCCTTTCAAGGTAGTTGTACAGAGCAATATGTGAGGTATATACAGATGAAAACAATCTTACCAAGTGCAGAGAACAAATTTCTGGAGGATCACAATTCAGTCATCAGTATCCACCTGTCTCGACTTCTTCATAAACATCTGTAAGAAGCTGTAAAGAAGGAGCAGGTACACAACTGAGGTACCAATCTGAAAAGGTCAACTTTTCTGTTTTTGACAGAGACTTTCCTTTTTCAAGAGAAAGATGTTTCTGTTAGAAATGTACATAAATATATGACTTTTTAATAAGGGCATGTATGTCATTACCCTCTGCAAATTAACCGTATCTAATCATATATTTCCTAAAAAATAAAATAGCACATTGCATCTGTTAGTCTTCATTCAAATACAAACCAAATATGCATGTAGTATAAACTGTTCCATCTGTTTCCATGAATATATAGTCACACTGCTCACCCCCCCACACGCAACAGAAGGGTCTTTCGCTCTTGGCATCTGTCTTCATTGAAGAACTGTATTTCAACTGGAAGTAGTCAAGCCAGGGTAAGAGTAGTACTACTGAAGAATAACTCRAATCCTGGTGCCCATGTTTCTATGGTCATCACATGTGCATGGCTTCAGGAATATTAGGGGAAAATCTTTTGGTTTTTAGCACTGCCATAGAACTGATCTTCACCCTAAATTCTTGAAGAAATGTTAAAAGAAATGTCTCTCCTTTCTAGGGATGCAGATGGAATTGTGGGAAGGTATCAGATGACAGACGTTAATTGAGAGGCACAAACGAGCAATGTCAGAAGTTGGTCTGTAATGCTGTTCTGGGTTTCATCCCATATATACTTCTGAGCAGATCACTTCAAATTTATTGCATTGCCACGTTTGAATCAAGTGGTTTGGTGTGTGACCAAGAGGAGATTTACAAGCAAATCTGAGGCTGCAGTGCAGATTAGTGTTGTGAGAAAGGCAAGTTACTATTTTTAGGAAATGTGAATTTGCCATTTAGCATGTGGCAAGGTCGCCACCATTCTCACTTTTGCTTGCTCTTTCCCTCTGGCCTGCACATCTCAGCCACTCACACCCAAATCAGTGCAGGATGCTAACAGGCAATGGCTCTCCAAGATTCAGTTCCTACTAATGTGTCACAAACCAGCCCGATACAGCCAATTTCTCTATAGGAAGAGGAAATCACAGTCCGTGGAGACCATTGCGTCTGTACTGGGGACTGTGCTGTACAGCCTCAGCACGGAAAAAAGCCAACCTTCTTCCTTGTGCAGTTACTCACCACTGTCATAGTTTCACCTGAAATCCCCTTCTTGCTCATCAGGCTTCAGGATCTGAAGTCTGTGTGTGATGTCTCCTCACACAAGAACTTGGTTTTTTGGGTTTGAGAAAATCAAAAATCTGCTTGGGGCTTTGGTCTTGGGCTGGTGAACTGTTGCACTCAGTGCCCATGAGACGACTTTGGTGTTACCAGAGCAGTTCAGCAGAGTAACAGACACAAGCAGTGCTGAGACCAGTGAGTTTTGCTTTTAAGATCTCAGATAATATCCCAGTAGGACACTGTGCTGTATCATGTGTGTGTGTGTTTTGGCCAAGTTCCCAGAGGCGTCCCAAATTCAGCTGTGTTAAGCAAAGCAGATACATTCAGAGTTTCTAGCTACTTCTCTGAGTTAACATTTTACCCTCCAAAAACACATCTCTCTTGCTCCAGTTACCATCTTCTTTCACATTTCCAGTAACATAGCTATTGCCATTGCCACATTTGCAACTTATTTCTGGGCAAACAGAATCCTTCCTCTTATGACTTGGGCATGGTTTGCTGACAGTACATCAGAGCAGACAGAGAAATGGCAACTTCATAAAACACATCCAAATTCCCCAGTTGTGTCCAGACAGATGCCCTCAGTCATTATGAGACTACAAAAATCATGTTCTGAAACAGCAGCAATGGTGGGTACACCTTGGGGACTGGTGACCAGCTTGGGAAGGCGGGGGGCTGACGAGGAAAGGTGCTGTGGAGAGCGATCTATCCCAGCTGGCCACTGGTGCCAGTGCTGTCATTTTAATGAGCTGTGTGTATACATACACTTATATAATACACACTGTACCTCTTTATCAGCAGGATGGGTTCACTAAATATATGTCAACTGAAATTACTTTAGAAAGAGCCTCAGCACTCAGCTTTCCACCTGTTTCTCTACAACAGCTGCCCAGACTCTGCAAAACACATCAGATGAAAGGCACCGTAGAGCTACAGCACGATACTATTATTACATCTAACAGATGAGCAATCAGATCTGAACTGACCGGGGACTGAGCATATGAGGCAAGAGGAGAATCCTTTGGGGAGAGCGTTACCATGAAAGTAATACAATTCAGTATTTGTACCAGTTACTCTGAAATTCAACAGCAGTCAACCTAGTACTAGCATCCTTTTAAATATCATCTTTCATTTCTTAGCAAACAGCAATATCCTATAACAGCATTAGGACAGGAGAAGGAGGGGAGCTGCACAGCAACCAAACGCACACACAGGAGGCGAAGTGGGCAGGCAGGAGCATGAAAAGCAAAGCATTGGTGAATTTGTGGGTSTTCTGAAAAACAAAGTACAGGCACATACTTGTGTCCCTGAAGTGAATTTTAAGCAAAGGGCAAGAAACAGAGACCACCAGTGAGATGGCTGGGGGAAGCAGCATTCAGACAAAGGTCACAGCCCTCGTGCTGATACCACGAGCCTGTGATACTGTTTTCATTCTTGGGGCCCAGCAAGCTAAAAGACAGTCTAGCAACATGCATGGAAGAAATCCAAGTGGGTCAGCTATCTGAATATCTGTGAAGTAGGTATTTGTTTCATCTTCAGGAGAAATGGAAAAAAAAAAAAAAAAAACGAGGAAAGAACAAAACCTGGAGGACCAGGAGGCTTTGACCATTAAAGACAGCTTTAGGCGAAAGGCAGTGTAAAAATAAATTAGAACAGTGGCCCAAGTGTTTGCGAAGCTTTGACTTGGCAGTGCAAAGACATTGAAGTTCTCTTKTAAAAATTTATTTTACTCTATAAGGTTATCTTTTTAAAATGCACAAAGAGCAGCAGGCTATCAATGAGCCTTACAGTGCACTGCACTGATTTCCTGGACAAGCTCAATATCAATAACTCAAAGTCTGGGAATAAACCAATAAATGTGGACAGCAGCTGACCTTAAGTGTAACCTTCACACTGTGGCAAAAGGGAAAAGCAAGGAAGATGATAATGAAAGCTCTAGTTTTAGCTGATATTAATATGCACAGACAGCAGACCCTTCCTGATAGATTTTCATTTCATGAGCAAATTGGATGAGACTTGGAAGATCACAGGGTGAAATGCTGGTTTTGAGAACCAAGTGTCTCACACCTTAATAACCCTTTGCTGTAATGGAGGTATGCCAAGAATAAGTGTTCGAAGGTAGTGGACTTGGCATCAGGAGACTCAAATTCTCCTCCTGCTTCAGTCACTTCTTGTGCCAACTTATTCAAATCTCTTTTTCTCTCTGGACTTTCATTTTCTTCACAGCAATACTGACTATAACACTTTTTTTCCCTCTCCCTCCTCCCACCCGTATTCTGATGAACATGTTCAAGAATTTAAACTGAAACAAAAAAAAATGGCAATTTGGATGTCTACAGCACAGGGAGGCCTGGAGTTACTGCAAAGCCTGTCTGGGTTTCATTTCTCACAGGAAGGGTTGGAGGAGGAAGGCAGGGAAAGGACACAATTGCAGACTCTAAATATATCAGCCAGGTAAATACCAGGGAGGGAGCAGAGGTCTTTAAGCTAAAAGATGATGTTGGCACAAGAACAGATGACTACAAATATGCCAAAAATAAATTTAGACAGGAAACTAGAAATTTTCTAACGGTTTAGAGAATGAGTTTTGGAATTCCTTCCAGGTTAGAAGATTAGACGAGAAAATAACTAATTTTTAGACAGCCATGAGCAGGCTTGCATGGGACGATGCCTCTTGTATTTGAGGGATGGTGTCGGTGACCTCAAACATCCCTCTAAATCCCACATTCATCTTTCATTTCTGTGTCATCCAATGCCTGCGGTGTCCTGCATAACGTGCCTAAGGGAGCTGTGTCAGACAGGTCATTTCTTCATACCGATAGCCCCTGTTCTAATGCACTGCCAGTTCACAGGGGTGACAGCCACGGCAGTGGGAACAGATCAAAGATGAGCCACGTTTGAACACCTGCTTCCCATGCGGGAGAGCAGAGGACTTTTTTAATTGCAAACTATCCCAGCAGAAACGGCATCTCTGCATTCACCACAGGAATACATGAATAAGGGAAGTTTGAAAGTAGCTTGAAATTAATCTACCCAAGTACTGTTATCCTTTCAATTTGTGTATTTTTGCCTCGCTGCAAATTCAAGCCATTCAATGAAAAGTCAGAGCCCTGCTGGGCAAAGCGCTGCTCATTTCACTTTAAGGAACAATCCTTGTCCTAAAGGAATTGCAAGACTTGCCAGAGAAAGAGGTTATTGTCCCCACTTCACACATAGGGAAATGCAACTGGGGCTTCATTAGGGCTTTCTATTTCTAAAAATGGCCTCAGCTTGAGCCCCTACAGGCTTGATCTTACTTTCAGCTCCTCTGAAAAATAAGAGCAATTGACGATGAAGTCTGACACCAAAACTGCTACATTTTTTTTCTTCAGTAAACACATTGCTGTTCTGCTTCTTACACCTCTTAGACCAAACTACCACCCCTGATGTGGTGAGATTCTTCTTGTGTTTGGTGGCTGTTGAAGCCGCTTTCAAGCTACTCCAGGACAGAACCAAGTAAAAGATTCCAGTGTGCTTCCATGAGGCAGAGCTGCCAGGCCATGCACAACTATCTAAAAGGAGGCTGTAGTGAGATGGAGGTGAGTTTCTTTTTCCAGGTAACCAGTGATAGGACAGGAGGAAATGACATCAATTTGTGCCATGGGAGATTGAGATTGGATATTAGGCAAAATTTCTCCCCAAAAGGGTTGTGAAACATTGGAACAGGCTGCCCAGGGAAGTGGTGGAGTCACCATCCCTGGAAGTGTTTAAAAGATGTGGAGACACAGCACTTAAAGACATAGATTAGTGGTGGGCTTGGCAGTGCTGGGTTAATGGTTAGACTTGATGATCTTAAAGGTCTTTTCCAACCCAAATAATTCTGTGATTTTACGTACTTTAAGAACTGAGGCAAAAACATGGCTTTCAGTTGTCCTATCTAATAAGCCTTTAAACTAAACACTTGCAATTGTATATTTTTTCTCTGTTACTTCAACCTATCCAGTCTCTATATTTTTGCCTTATCCCTTCATCCTTGATGCTTCCTGCTCAACAGAATTATCATCACCCCTAACGACCATTTTGTTCAGCAGTGGTGGCTTAGTATTTATACCTTGCATTTGCCCTCGAAACTTTTGACATGGAATAAGAGAGCAAAACAATTGAAACATAATATTCAGCTACATGATGATAATTTTCCTTCATTGGTGAAGATTAGGAAATAGCATTATTGTAAAGATCCAATTACCTTTTTTATGAGCATTGTATATTTGGAAAGTAATAAAACAGAGTTATAAAACTCACATGATTAGGAATCTCAGAGATGCTCTGCATTTTAAGAGGGGGAGTGTGGAATACTCTTTTAATTGCATCTAAGCACAGCCCAACCAATGATTAGTTACTTTCAAAGCAATAAACATTACCTGGGAAGCAATAAAAGGAAATGTAGGAAAGTTATTTGATGGATGATTCCCAGAAGACATAAGGCAAGAGAAGGGAATGTGGTTTAGTGGTAGACTAACAACTGAGCAGTCAGGACTCCTGCTGTCTCATCCAAGCAGTGAAGCTGACTTACTAGATGCTCTGGAGTTCATTTTATTTTATTCAGTGTTAAATTTGGTCTAATAATATCCAAAGAATCTATGTGAAGCTAAATGTGCAAGTCTTTGTCGAGGCTYTGAAATGTAGGATGAAAGAAGTTGTTATAAATACCAAGAATGAGTGACTGAAAAACAAGGAAGATTTTTGTTGAAGTCTGACTCTGTAAATGCTAGCACAAGTGAAAATGGACTAAAGGAAGCTCCTCTCATATATATAGGTCAGAGATCAGCTGCTTATTTTTATCAGGGATAGCACAAATATCTTTAATTTCAGTTCTCAGAGAACTTAGTGAAGTCTCATCTCATTTCCGGTGATTTCCATAGTGCCAGCTTTGACCCTACAACCTAAATCTGTTCAATGCAATCCCATGCCCTCCATACCCTACAAATACTGATTTCTCTGCTAAAATGATCAGTCAGGGTGCAGGCAGAACAAGAGAGCGGAAAGCACAGAAAAGAAAAAGTTTCTAAGACAGAGCAAGCTTGCAAGCATCTTAGAAAGCTGAAATCAGAACAAGAACCACCCATGACTCATGACAGTCCACAAATTGCACTGCAATGATTTTCAGGTTCCAGTTAGAACAATCAAAAAGAAAAATGAAAAAAAGAAAAAAAATTCTGATGTTTTTCTACTCCTTAGAAAATTATTCTGTTACTTTATCCTTCAAGGCTAAGAGACAATGCAACACAGTGGTTGTCACTTCATCAGTCATCTCCATTCCTAGAACTGTTGGAAGCCCTGATGAGCAAAAATAAGGAAATGAGGATTTAGACACATTAATTGAGTGATAAAGAGAAATCTATTGGGAAATTTGAAAGAGAGCAAGAGATAGAAGCAGCCAGAGACTAGTCCACCCCTTATGTTGGGTTCTCATGTTCTTGTCAAAATTCAAGTCTGCTTTTGCCAACAACACAAAAAAAATGTGGCCTCTGGCTGCCCTTTTTGAGCACATGGAGGCTGTTTAAAAGTGCAGAACTGAGTTTCTGAGTCCCCCCAAGAATACATATCCAAAAAGAGGTATGTCTTATCATTCGCTAAACACCCAAAAAAAAAAGGGCTTTAGGGGACTGGTTGCTTTTTCATCTATACAAATTCTTACACAAACCTGGGAAAGAAACTATTTTTAGAGTCTTTGGAACTGATTGTCCTCATTTCCTCTGCCGTAGCTAGGTTTTGGGTCCATATCAGCCTTGGAAAGCATTATTTTTACTTTGCATAACTCATTTCACTGATACCAGAACTCACTTAGAGTATGAAAAACATGAGCTGTTTCAGATAGACTTTTTTTCCCCCAAGTTCCAGGCTGTGGTCTTCAGGGACAAACACTGTCCATAAATTAATTAGATCATTTCCTTCCATTGATACGAACAACCTGCCAGAAAATGAGATTGCACGCATGCTTGGGTTTCTGGTTTTTCTGTTTCTGTGCCAAAATATTTCTTTTCCTTAATTACAAAGAATTTTGACCTTGTTTATGCCAGATTTATAGAATACCTTTGTATGTAGCTACCTGACACTGCAGTGCTTTATTCTGTAATGCTGATGTTACTTTCTGAGTCCTTGATACATTGTGGTCTGTATGTGCTTTGGGATCTAATGCTTGTACAACAGCAGAGGGAGGAAAGTTTGGTTTAAGGACCCTGAGATGTTGTTTCAGATCATCTGGGTTTATCCTTTTGCTGTCATCTTTTTTTATGAGTATTCACACCATGTAAAGCACCTGAACAGTTTTAATGCAAAACAGAGAAAACATCCTGGAGCTGCCTGTCCTTCTCCAGTGAAGCCGAGGACCACTGCTCATCTCTTCTCTAGTTCAGTTCCGTGTCTCTAGTTAGATGGCATGAATTTGAAACAAAAACCTGTTGATGGCATGGGGATATAAGCAAGAGCTTAAAATTAGGCATAGCTGAAGCACTCTGCAAGATCAGGACCTCAAAGCATAATGTTAAGAGGTGCCAAAAACCTTCATGATTCATTTAATCATCAAGAGCATAGGATATTCAGCATTTTGCCAAGCTGGCCTCTCCAGCTGTGTTATATTGGGTTTGATTGCTTTTAGTTCACTCATGTTCATACCCCATTCAGTTTGATTTGAATGGAAACCAAGCCTCCAAAGGGATTCTGCTGAGAGCTCTACAACCCATCCAACTCTGTCCGTAAACGTGGCAAAATAATATTTTAGCTGCATTTTTAAAGGACAGAATCACAAAGGTTCCTATTGAAACACTGGTTTTGCATGACAGGCATTAATGGCAGAAAACTTGAAGGGAAAAGAAGTACAGAAAATCAGGGAAAAGTCATTTGAATAAAGATAATGAGAAACTTAGGAACAGAGTGGAGGGGAGAGAAGAAAGCATATAGTCTGATGGTTTGCTCATTACAGTCAGGGATAAAAATCCTATTGACTTTAATAGCACATGATCAGGCTTCCCATGTGTAGAGTTAACATTGAATAGGAAGCAGCCTTGTGTCTGAAGGATTCTTCTGGTGCTACCAGCTGGAACCTAAAAAAAACATATAGGAGCAAACTTTTCATTGCCCTGTACTTTAACAAGCTGTGTATTAGTAAAAAYCACGTTCAGAGTTGGTATAAAAAGTTCAGTTTGATATAGTAGCATTCTTTTACAATTTTAGCTCACTTTGCATCAATATAAATGATTTCTCATGTTGCAAAGAAGCAGAGAATCAAGTCTGAACCTTTTTTATTTTTAAGTCTACAGCTCTTGGGATACCTCATGTCCTGCCAAATTAGCTGAGGATCTGGATCAAGGAGCACAGATTACTGGAGGCGGAAGGGAGAATTCGTAAACTCAGACTTGTTTTGCAGACCCGGGGTGGCATGGAAGGAAAAAATTATGTGTCAGATTTGCAGTCATTCACCTTCTATGAGGTTAAACTACCTTTTGTTGAAAGAAGGTGAAAGCACCCCATTTCAATTATTTGCCTCCATAGCYATTGACACTATGACTTAGTCCAGATTTCGTCTGCATTCTTAAACCTCTGAGCAATGGTTGGCAAGCTCCATCCGAGTGCTGGAGTTGCAACTAAACGTTTTCACAAACATCTGCTAGGTCTGCCTGATAATCACCTTTTCTTGGGTTTTTTGGTGTGCATGAGGTTTTCAGAGTCAGAAATCTATTTTAAAAGCTTCAGAACAATAGGATTCAAGCCATGGCAGTGTCTATAGGAGCTGGTATCTCTCACTGTTTAATTGCAAGGAGCATTTGAGTCTTGGACACCATCCCGGTTCATAATGTTGTTAAGTTGATAGGGGAGCTGTAAACTGGGCTTATTATATCCACATTCTGGTGTCCTCTGCATCTGACATTCCTAGAGAACAAACAATGCTGGATATTTCTTGTGTTCTCCAATAAAGTCTGCATGACAATAGATGAAATAAGTTAAGTGAAAATGTAGATGACATTTCCCTATGTTGTTTCAGTGTTTATTTCCTTTCCACCGAACACACATTGTTCTTGAATTTTTATTCTAATCTTGAGCACTGCTTGTTCTAGACACTTTGTCCAACTCCAGAAGTAGCTGCAGGGGTAACGATTTATCTCTTAGGCACTCCTGTGTCACTTCAAAGAGACTCTTTCAGAGCATTCAATCATATGTGAGGGGATTTAATGACCCTGTCTTCAAGCCGCTCAGACTCCACCATGAGTCAGTAAATGAGAAGGAATGAAAAGAATTTGCTTCTTCAAAAGATATAAAAGATTGTTGGATTCAATCAGTTAATGCAAATAATTTTCCTGTGTCTGCATGAATGTTATTCCAGGGAGCAACCATAAACAGAAGAGAGATGATTGCCAGTATGTGGCATAGGGTCTGTCTACTCTCAAGATTATCGAGCAATAATGGTTATTATGAAGAAGGGTATGAATTTTTATACAAACACATACAGGCAGATACTCMAAATCCTTCAAAAAGCTTGAATATTTCCAACCCATCAGAGGCTCTTCCCTCATTTATTTAGAGTTTTCTGGACTGTTAATTTTAATTTTCTCATTCATTTTCTTTAAATTGTTCATTATCTCATTGCCAGAGTAAGTTGAATCTTGATGAAAGCACTCACTATGAAGTTGTCTAACATCTGAGGATTTGAAAAGTTTAAGGCACTTCCAAAACGTTTAAGAATTAAATTTTCTACATTATTTGACATGGTCATGAAACTCACATCCTTCCCCATCAAAATGCCATTGTGAGGATGATGAAGCAATACAGAGAAAAAATACCTTTAGATCTGTACTGGTTTCACACAGCTAGTGAATGCTGTTCTTCAAATGTCCTGGCATTTGCATAACTCTATGCAACATGACAGATAAGAACAGTGAAGCAGAATGGCCCTGTTTCTTTATTACAGGGGAGAGTGATTTTCTTATGTCACTGAAAGTGGATTTTTTTTTTTTTATTACAAAACTTGCCTCATCTAGAGCATATTGAAAATTCACCATATTAGCATATGTAAACTGGTAAGTCTGCCAGGCATTTTTCAGTTGTGCTAGAGCAAGGTCCAGGCAAGAACTGAAGCTGGTTTCACACCCTGAGACAAAAAAAGAAAAGAAGCATTATTTTAAGTCAAAAAATGCCACTGTTACAGCAAGATCAGTGTTTTCTGCTTAGCATATTTAGGTTGTGTTTGAAGGAGAGCAGAAGCTCACCAATCGTTCCCAGCCCTCTGCTGATGCTGCAGAGCTGAGTCACCTCTGAAAACCCAGGCTCACACACATCCAAACCTCCCTCTTTGCCTCAAGATACCCTTTGCTCCAGTTCCAGTTTTCCGTTTCCCTAGCCTAGATTAAACTTTTCTGCCCTTCAGGTAGGGAAATCCTACATTGCTGTCCCAGCTCCAAAAACCTTTCACCTCCTTTCAGAGGATTGCAAGGTGCCTCTAGTTTTAGTCCTGCTATTCCTCAGTAGCCCATTATTCAACAACCCTTCTTGTGCAATATCTTTCCTTCTCCCTAGGTATGAAGAGGAATTTAGATCCCTTTTTGCCCTTTCCCAGGAAGTGAGAGGATTTATATCTAGCTAGGTCATGAAAGATATATCAGGAACTCTCAGTTGTTTCCTTGCTTTCCTCCTGCATCATGGCATGACCCTGTAAAAATCACTTGCATCCAGATCTAGATGCACTAAAGCTGCACACAGTGTGGGTGAGGGGCTGTAGAGCTGCTCCCACCAGACATGACCTGCATGGCAATAGAAAAAGGAGACGACTAAAGCAAAAGCAACTCTTAAATTTCTCCTTTTGTAGCAAATCTGTCCCTGTGTATCATTCCAGCGTTTGTACAAGAAGCCACATGTGAACACCAAAATGCTTTAAAATAGGCTTGTCCATGCAAATTAATGGGGTTGTTAGTTCCCCCTGCACAGGAATATTCCCCTGTTCTGGGTCTTTGATCAATAACTTTCAGAGGGAAAAAAAAAGGTAAAATGCAATTCCAAGGAGAGAAAATAAATAACGTAGTTTCCTTTGTGCCCACACACAGTGAGRCAGGCTGGGCAATGGGCGTGCAAGGCAGGTCCTCGTGACAAATGATGGCAGAGAGATCTCAGCGGGACAATGGAGGGACTGAGCACGGAAGCCCTTTAGCAGCACTGTGCCTCCATGAAAATGTGGAAGGAGAAAGCAACACTGATCATGCCTTACATTGTTCAGGCCAATTGATGTTGGGATGGCTCCAGTATGGAAGGGGAACTGGTACATCAACAGACTTCTAAAATCTCAGGAAAAACAATAAAAATCAGCATATTTGGGCCTTTTTTTCTTTTTCTTTTTACACAGACATCAACTAGTTAGTGGTTGTTAATTAAGAAATGATCCCAGCGAAAGCTGCTGCTGCCAGTCTAATAAATCATTCATTAACAGGCCATTTCAGTGGGGCTGTTGTTTCCAAGCACTGTATTTAGCTGTTTGAAACAACCTTCATATACTTAAGGGGGATGAAGCAGTTGCAACTTGGTCATTACCTGATGGTTAATGATGCAGAGCTCTGTGAGCTGAGCTGAGAAGCGATAGTCCTGCTCTTAGTTTTTTTACAGGTCTGGATGGTTCCACGGGAGTGTTAAGGGATTTGTGGGGTTACTATGGCGATTGGTGAAAACTACAGATGGATGATGGACATGTGTTGCAAACATAGACATACAGATCTTGCTTCTCTCTATACTTTTAATGCTCAGAAGATTTTGATATCGCTAGACTATCAATTAGGGTGAAATTACCTCTTGTGCTGCTCCCCTAGATCAACAGTCCTTGAAATGCAAATAGCTGAATGCTTTTCACTGCACGATTACCCTGAACCGCTTTTGGGTTTTTTCCACTCTACTTTTTGTTTACTAGGGGTTTAGAACTGGCAACACACTGCCTTGATTACAAATTTGTTGGACCTTCCTTACGTTCTTGCCTTTCCTCTTTTGGTTGCAATTTTACTTTCTTGTTCAGAAGTCAGAGACTGGATACAGAGATGCTGGCTCAATGTTTTCAGCCTGTGGGATAGAGGGATCCTCTCCACTCTCCCACAGGGAGAGAGTGTATACTTTTCTGCCCTAGCAGTGGTGATGCGGCTCTAAATGCCAATCCCTAATTTCCTCGTGCATTAATTCCATTTCAAATTCAAATCGCCATTTCAGCTCACATTGGAAGCTATTCCACGGATGGAGCATTTCCACTCTACAAAGAACTCTATTTCAGAATGTTATACCAAGCAGATTATAAGTATATGGATGGACATATATGGATAGCCCACCTGTAGTCTGTAAATAATTCAAATGTTAATTGTTGTGTTTGGCACTTCAGTGATGGCTTTTCCTTCAGTAACACGTCAAGCCCTCAAGCAATTATCAGGATCCTGCTGTGCTGAGTCTGATACACTCGGTTAGAAAGGGCAATCCACAGCCCAGAGAGTTTGCTCTCTAGTTACACAATCCAGGCTTCCAAGAAAATATCATTAAACAAACAAAAAAACAGCAATATTCTTTTATTCATCATGTCAATTAGCCATGATCCACTTCTGCTGATTAAAAGATTTGCATTCAGTACATTGCTGGGCTGACAGGGAAGTGCTTAATGTCTTGCACCACAGAGGTAAAGTTCCAAAAATTTTCATATCACTAAAAGTGTGGCAAATAAGGATTCTGCCTCTCCTGATGCTCCAGCTCACAGTATTTCTGGGAACAGGGAAGATCAATCAGGTMATTTAGTGTTAAAGACCCATGAAGCTCACCTCAACCTAACTGCTGGTTTTAGGGTGGGGTTTTTTGTTTGCCTTTAGGCCTTGACGTGATTAAACACCTTATGAAAATGTAGCATCTACACTTATCTGTGCAAGTGGAAAGAATACACAGTCTTAAAACGAAAACCCAGGACTAGTGAAGTTTGTTTCTGGTTCTTCCTGAAAGAGATGGGATTGTTCAGCCTGGAGAAGAGAAGGCTCCAGGGAGATCTTAGAACACCTTCCAGTACTTTCAATAATTCCTGTCTTTTTACATAGGCAGATAGTGATAGGAAAGAAGGAATGGCTTTAAACTTCAAGTGGAGAGATTTAGATTATATGTTAAGAAGAAATTCTTTACTCAGTGAGCAGTGAGGCACCGGCACAGGTTTCCCAGAGCAATTGTGGATACCCCATCCCTGGAGGTGTTCAAGACCAAGTTGGATGGGGCTTGGAGCAACCTATTCTAGTGCAAGGTCTCCCTGCCCATGGCAGGAGAGTTGTAACTGGTTGATCTTTAAGGTCACTTCCAACCCAAACCATTCTATGATTATTGACTGCGTGGTTGTCCCTCGCTGAAGCCCGTTAGTGGCACTGCCTTGGTTCCCTATCTGCTTTGCAAGGGCAGTTGCTTGCCTGCTGCACGAGATGCTGCATGAGCACAATTATCCTAACAAAACTTATCAGATACCATGGGGATGAGTTCTTAGAGATCCTTCTCCATTAGAGCTTTTTCGTCTCTTTCAGTCAAGTCTAACATGAGGGTGAAAGAGCCACTGCTGTCCTTCACAGTATTTTCTTTGTTTACTCATCAGCCTTTCAAGGTCCTTGAAAAACACTGCTGGAATGTGCTTTCCTTTGTCTAGTGTGTGTGTGTGTGGCTCAGGAGCTCTTCTCATCTAATGCATCTTTATTCCATGAGGCCAGATTTCCTGGGCTGTATTCCGGGATTTCTAACTAAAATATGCGGGTGTCTGCAGAGCATTTTACAGCCCTTTTTAGCTTCATGAAACACACGCAGAGCTGCTTCCTCTTGTTAGCRCCACTGTTACTACTGAATAAAATCTTCATGTTTATATTTAGAATATATATATTTATATTTATTTATATTTATATATATCTACATCATTCTCCTGTCAACTTTACCCTGTAATACCACAGCCTTTCTCTACAACACTGAATTATTTATATCTTGTTGTGGGGTGTGGGTTTTTTCCATGCTGGACTGCACTGAGGTGTTTTCTTAACTCATGAGTGGTTTGCGACTCAAAAAAAAAAGACTTAAAAGCATAGCACTGTTACAAAGAGAGGATCAAAGCCTTATCCCAGGATCCTGGTTGGTTTGTCCCTTTCAAAACACTTGAAAACAGAGACAATATGCTGTCTGTGGTTTGATCCTACCTACTCTGGGGCTTTGTGTACTTTTCTTGTTCACATATCATATTTCAATGATGCCAGCCCAGCATTTTATTTATAAAGCTATTCAATCACCTTTCTTTAAAAGGTGCATTTTAATAGGTGCCAACATCAGACCAGCTGAGCCCAGGCAATCCTGTTGATGCCAAGAAGTCCAGAAACAAATAAAAAATAGATCTTGGTTTAAGCATATATTAAATATATAAATATTTATTAGCTATTTAATGTATTTATATATTAGGCGTATTTATATGACATATCAATGTATAACACAGTATGTATATATTTAATATATAAATATATTAAATCTTAAAGTTCTGTACAAACATTAAGAGAAGCTTTTTCATCAACCTCAGAAAACCACTTTAGGGTCTTTGGGTCACTAYATCTTCTTCCCTGCTTCCACATGGAAGATATGTGGGAGGTTTGGCACGAAGAACTTACTTTCCTTAACAGTGTGCAGACTTTTACAAACCATATGTTGCTAACTTTTCTGAGTCAGAAGAATTAATTTATATTCCACTTAAGAATATTTATTGCACTTCCTAAATTACCTCAGAATCTGTAGATCAATGCTCATGTATATATAAATATACACATACACGCACATGAATACATATATATGTGTGTATATATATATATATATATATACACACACACACATACAATTGAGAATGTCTCATGGTTAAAAGGTTGCAGCAAGTTGCAGGGGAGGGCAGAAACATACAACACATGGTGACATAAAATGCATCCACCTCCTCTTTAGACCAGGAAAATCTCAACAGGGGGAGTTTCCCTCTAATTTCCATTCTGTCCTGGTATTTTGAGCCACCTTCTTGCGGAGGGTTTCTCATTGTTTTTTCCCTCTTCCTCCCTCACATCCTATTGGCCTTCTTATCCTCACCAGCCAAAATTTAGAGTTCCCCACCTGTGCATTGAACAAGGAATCAAGTACTCAGCAGCACAAAGATGGATAAGAGTACTGTGAACCCATGGCTTTCTCTTTGTTTCTTGATTCATGATCAAGAGGATATTTCCATTTTGGTTCCCATTTAAATGGAAATCTGCTCTGTCAACATCAAAATCAGGCTTTAAATGGATGTTTGTCATTCAGGTTTGATTGTTGCAACACCACAAGAGAAAAGTGGGTGAAAAGCCAGAAATCATCAATTAGTCACTGGGTATTTAATAGCTCTGTGTGACTCAACAACCCATCCTGCAGCTGAAACCCTGGTTAGAGGTAGCACTTCCCAAATTCTGTGAACAATATACTCTAGCAGTCACTGTGTAGCAGAGAATTTTAATTCAAGACAAAGAAATCTTAGTGAAATTCCCATTTAAGGATGGAAAGGGGGAAAGGTGACCTCTAAGATCATCAGGTCCAACCATTAACGCAGCACTGCCAAGCCAACCACTAGACCATGTCTCCAAGTGCCACATTTACACGTCCTTAAAATACATCCAGGAATGGTGACTCCACCACTTTCCTGGGCAGCCTGTTCCAGTGCTTGACAAGCCTTTCCATGAAGAAATTTCTCATCATCTCCAATCTAGATCTCCCCTGGTACAACTTGAGGACATTTCCCCTTGTCCTATCAGGTGTTACTTGTGAGAAGAAACTGACCCCCACCTGGCTACAACCTCCTTTCAGGCAGTTGCAGAAAGTGATAAGGTCCTCCTAAGCCTTCTTTTCTCCAGGCTAAACACCTCCAGCTCTCTAAGCTGCTCCTCATCAGACTTGTGCTCCAGACCCTTCCCCAGCTCCATCGCTCTTCTCTGGACTCACTCCAGCACCTCAATTGTTCCTTGTAGTGAGGGGCCCAAAACTGAACACAGGATTCAAGGTGCAGCCTCACCAGTGCCCAGTACAGCGTGAATACCAAGAACAGTAGGACAGATGGCCACATCCTCATCTGATGCTGGTCTCTGTAGCTACACGAGTCAAGAAGAGTTTGTGCCATTGGAAAATCTGGTCCTATGTTTTTGAAAATAATTCGGCCACTCTAAAGAAAAGTCACGTTGCATCATTTTTGTTCTGTGCTTTGTTTCCAAGAGTCATTGCCAGCTGACCAGAGGGAGGTGACAAGAGCTACTGAAGTCACTTGTCTCCCTCCTCTCTTAGACAACACATATGACATCTTAAGGAGCTCAGCCCTTGGCTCTTGGGGAAGACAAACTGCAGGCTCATTCTACAGAAGAAAATTTCTGGAAGCATTACAGAAAAATGGATAAAAATTGTCCCATTAACCATGCAGGAGAAAACACATACACTTCTCTCAGTCTTCACTATATGATGTAACTGCCATCCTACAACACACTTTCCTGGAATGCCAGATTACAATGTGTAGTAGATGGAGCTTTATGTTAAATTATGTACTGCAAAGGAAGAGGATCAGASCACTAAAGATAGCAGTAGGCATTATTGGATTTACTTTGTTGCCTATTGTATAGATTGGGAATAACTTACAAGCTCATAACTCCTCAAACAGACAAAATTTTGCCACCCACAGTTTGAAAATTCTGATGAAAATCTTGCTTTAATTTCACAAACAAGTGGTTAAAATATCTATTGCCTGCATTGCCAAAGACCAGCATGAAGAGATCTTGAATAGCATGTACAAAATCATGAAATTCACTTTGTAATAATGAGACTTGAACATAATGAAAATACAGATTTCTTCTTTCTCTTTACCTTTTGTTTTTGAGCTTGCCAAACGTATGTTCTGGCTTTCTTCTGTAAACCAATTAAAACCCCCTACAAAGTCAGGCAACAGAGGGACATCCCAAAGTTTTAAGAAATTTGCCTAGACCAAGATTTTCAGCACAACTGTGAAGTTACAGCACTGTCTCATCTCATGCATAGGGAGCTGGCCTGAAGCAGGAGGAGAGTGACAGGGACATAGAGGAGAGATGCAGTAGCTGCCAAAAACTACACCTCTGTGTTAACTGCTGGTAAATATCGACATCGTGCTAGTTATAAGGCCCAGAGCAGAAGCAGAGAAATGACTCCTTTTAATACTGGGCCATTAGGAAAATTATGGGACAGGAAAGGAGAAAGTCTTCTGCCTACCCTAAATGTATGAATAAAGCCAGCACTGGATACAAAATACGGAATAAGTTTAAAAAGCTCTAATTCCCTGAGTAGGAAAAAACACGTACTTGWGTGTTCACATGCAAGCACACACACTTTTTTTTAAAGTGCCTGATTGGAAAAGGTATATATTGATTAACATCAAGTGGAGATTTGGCTCCATGGCTAAGACCACRCATGTCAGATCTGTGGATCTGAAGATCACATGACCACTCTCCTCCATGTCAGATCRTCTGAATCCCAATTGGACTTTCCAATGCATGTTTAAAATAATATATATCATAATATTATAGATATATATAATATATAATCTCAGCGTTAATGAAGCCAAACTGACCAGCCCAGTATAATTTTCTTGTTCTTACATACAAGGGCCCAATCCTGCTTCTTACTGATGGCAAGAGGCTCAGAGCAGGACCCTGCTTGGGGATGCTGTGCTTCTGCTGTGCAGCACATGATGCCAGGGCATCACACAGTAKTTATATTTACAGCTAAAGACAGATATGCAATTTTGCCTTGATATATACATGCAAACCTTTCTGTTTCTGTTAGTTTTGAAGCTCAGTGTTTGGATCATGTTCTATTATTACAAAAAAGTTAAGTCTTGCAGACAARGTATTTACTCGATCCTTGACAGTTTGCATTAGCAGTTCAGGCACCGCAGGTAGCTCACAGCTCAAGGAATTGCAAAGCCTTGAAGAGAAGACAACCCCACTGCCAAGCACAGAGCCAAACTGCTGATGCTTTTTTTCTTATGATCAGATGACTTGCTTATCCATTTGATTCTGACTCTGTGCAGATTTTGGGAACAATGAAGAGAAGCAAATTKCATGCGTGGGCTTTGGTAAACTCCCAGCTTCATCATTACTACTCTATCTGTTTGCTGCRTGGCATTTTACTCCTTGGCCAATCTCAAACCAAAGCTGCAGAGACAGGATAGAGGATAATTCAGCTTAATTCTTACAATTTTCAGGAACTTTTCTCTCCTTTACTTGTTTGTTTGGGGTTGGTTTTTTTTGCCTAGGAAAAGACACTGCTTTTCCCATTCTTTCAAGGTGAAATAGAGAATCATAGATTCACAGAATGGTTTGGGTTGAAAGGCACCTTAAAGATCATCTAGTTCCAATGCTGCTGCCATGGGCARGGATACTCACTAGACCAGATCACTCAAAGCCCCATCCAACCCGGCCTTAAACRCTTCCAGGGGTAGGSCATCCACAGCTTCTCTGTGCAAACTGTGCGAGTGCCTCACCATTCTCTCAGTAAAGAATTTCTTTCTAATATCTAATCTAAATCTACCCTCTGTCAGTTTAAAGCCACTCCCCTTGTCCTCTCACTGCATGCCCTTGTAAAACGTTCCTCTCCAGCTTTCTTGTAGGACCCCTTCAGGTACTGAAATATCGATCACATCCATGTGATTCCTGACCCGGACTGCAATGCACAGGCTTAACCTAAGTGTCCGGTAATGATGAGCTGTGCATTAAGCCAGAACATAAAAACAAAACAACAAAAACCCCACCAGAAACTCTGCTCTACAGCTGAGACTTAGAGGCTCATGCTGTTTTTGCCATTTAATTTGCCACAGGTTAATTAGAGCCTCCTACAATGATTTTCACTTTGCAGAGAGGGAGATGCAGACCCTTCAGCACAGTGTCCCTGCATGCATAAGGCATTTCTCTCCTGTAGCTCTTTTTTTGCCAGCATGGGGTTCAAGGGCTGGCAATTGACCACAGCAGATTGAGAGAGCATTTCTACTCATGGATATAACAGTGTTTATGCCTTTTATTTTTCCATGTGAGGTAAGGTTATTAGTTTTGTTAGTACTTTAGAAAAATACATTAAATACATTTGAAGTGGCTGGAGAAGGGAGATTTTGTATTGTTTGTGGCCCTAGAAGATTTCATATCCATTGCAGTGAAGGCTCATTTTCTACTGTTGACTTCTCTAGGTCTTGAAATCAGCCCTTTCATTTTTCTGTGGGATCATGACACCCTGGAATGAAAACAAGCATATTTTCCCATTCTGCGACATGTTACCAAGATTGCTGTTTTTCCCTTGGGAATTTGTCTCTTTTCCCTGGTGAATGACAATTTTAATTTAAAAAAAAATTTAAAAACCATATTTCTATGCAACGAAGGACGTACATACACCTCAGCACCTAGGCWTGAATATAGACATGGACCAGACCAATGCCTCCAATTTCCATGCCTTTGTGTGTAGAAGCATCTTTTTGCAAGAMCAGTTAATTTTTTTAACCTACTTTGTTTTGGACACAAGCAAGAAATGTCTAAACTGAAATCTGTGCATGCAATAAACTAAACAATCCTTGCTCTTACCTTGTGGTTATTTTACTCTTTCCAATTCTATTTAATATATTACATCAAATACTCATATTCGCTTCTGTTTCCTTAATGAACTAACATCATTATTTTCAAAGAAAGTCCTTACATTTCATGAGCCCTACAGCTCTCTTCTCTAGTACTATTATACAATTTATATGGGACTTCATTTGCCCATCTCATGCTTGCAGTTACACTACAAAATCTAAATTATATTATMCAGCCTTGCAGCCACTGCACATCTCACCTTGTGTATTACAATAAGATAATCCTTCCTGGTGACTCTCAATTTCTCTATGGATGCAAATGAAAATTAGTTAAAATTTAAAATAAGAAATGCATTTAAATCCAAAAGATACGTGGAGATGCTGATTGCATTTTCGTGGCAGATAAACCTCTGCATTTTTCTGTAGCTTCCAATGAGACTCAAATACTCYGCACTTATAAAGAGGAATAATCTCTGTGTATGTGTGTTGGAAGCRTGGCATTAGAAAAAGTGTTACAGAGTTTTTAAGTCTATGCCAGTAAGGGATTAAACTGAGGTTTTATACTTAAATCTGAGGATTAGCTTTCTCTGTAAAACTTGGCACAGACATCTTATGACTTCTCAAAGCCATGTTCTGGTCTAGTCATGGCATTTCCAAATTCTGACTTTGGTCAGATGTCGATAAAAGATTCTCTAGGAGCTCAGGTTCCTCACAGACAAACACGGTGGAGAAGTCTGCACTATATTAGATAGTGAGAAAGAAGATTTTCTTTCAAATATTTCTTTGAAAGCAACTTTCTGGAAGGAGAAACAATTCCAGGCTACTTAACTTAAAAGGGATAGCGTGTGGATCTGATGTGAATCTGGGAGTGAAGAGAACAGAACACTCTTAGAAACATAGAATAATTTAGTTTGGAAAAGAMCTCTAAGATCATTCTATCCATCAATCCAGCACTGTCAAGCTCTCCACTGAAGTATGTTCCTAAGTGCCACATCTACGCATCTTTTGAACACTTTCGGGGATGGTGGTTCCACAACTTCTCTGATCAGCCTGTTCCAACGCTTGACAACCCTGTAGTAGTGTACCTTGAACTTTCCCAGATGTGTGGAGAACGCAGAGATTCATACTCGTGGTCACTTATGTGAGAAGTCAAACACAATCCATAGCAGTGCTGCTYAGCCTTTTTAAGCTATTAAAGCAGTAAGAGTGAGACAAAGTCATGACAAGACTCAGCAGGTAATGTGGCAACATGGCAATGAGGTGCCAAGGTGTGGGATGGCTCTTGGTGAGCCATGCACAGCTTCAGGTCTTCTTTGGGGTGGCCAAGCTGACTGTGCCAGATAAGCATGAGAYGCCAAGGTATGGCCTGACGACAGCAGTATGGACTGGGGTATAGGCAACCCTCAGAGGGTAACAGAGAGACAGGCCAGTCACAGCTGGAATAGATCATAGCATCATAGAATGGGTTGGGTTGGAAAGCACCTTAAAGATCGTCCAATTCCCACCCCCCTGCCATGACACCTTCCACTAGACCAAGTTGCTCAAAGCCCCATCCGACTTGGCCTTGAACACTTACAAGGGTGGGGCAGCCACAGCTTCTCTGGGCAACATGTGCCAATGCCTCACCAGATTCACAGTGAAGAATTTCTTCCTATTATCTAATCTAACTGTACCCTCTGTCAGTTTAAAGCCATTCCCCCTCATCCCATCAATACACACCCTTGTTAAAAGTCCCTCCTTGGCTCTCTTGTTAGAGGTTTTGGTTTTCTCAATACAGTTTTGCTCAGGAGTCCAGACATCTAAAATTCTGGATGCTGCCCCTGTCTCCCAAAGTGGGAGCTGCAATCTGTCTACATCTCTGCCAAGCTCGTGTAGCATGGACACTCATCCAGCCATCCAAATACCAGTGTTTAACATCTCTGTCTCACCCGCTTATCCTGTGCTGCCTGTTTTATTTTTGTAACTAGAATTTACAGTTTCACCCTGCAGCACCCACAAAAGTGCACAAATACATAAGAAGGAATCACATTCACTGCAACAGTACTAACTCCAGTAAATGGACATGACAACTGCCTTTCTTCCCCCTGGCTGTTCATCTCCTACAAGGGAAAGAAAAGATGACCCATAAAAAAAGACTGAAAAAGAAAGAGAAAGTCACATGAATCAACACAAATAGGAGCATCTCACACAAAGAACAGACTCAATCAACTGGGCAAGGGACCTGGTGGGAGTGACATACCCACCACGCTGCCAATTACAATGGAACCCRACTGCATTGTGATGGAAAAGACACTTTTTTTTTCTTCCTTATAGCTACTTTGGTAATAGGCAATTTATCTTAATAACAGTGGGAAAGAAAATACTCTAGTGGAAGTCGTGTATAGCAACTARCTGTGAAGTAGGCAGAAAGAAATGCAGAATATAAACTTTTGCTGGGGCCACCATCACTCTTGTGTACTGTACAATATTAAAAATAAAAAGGGGGGGCTTCCTTCCTTTATGTTTGCCCTTCCCAGGGTCTAATGCTACTGCCTGGGCACCTAATGCAGAAATTCAGATGGCTGAATCTCACCCACAATTTTTGAACCTCCATTTGCAGCACCGTGGCAGCATCCCCAAACCCAGTAGCACTCAGTAAGCCACTTCCATGTGCCTTGATCTGCAGTTCTTCTGGTGATTTCTATGTGCTGTTTTGCTCTGCAGTGGGATCATCAGGTGTATTCTGGCCTTAGAGAGTATTTTCATTATTTGACCTGCCTAATCAGAACCAGTTTTCAAACTCCATTTTTATTAACTTGGAAAAAAAAAAAAAAGGGACATTTCAGACAAAGCTGATGGTAAACAGATGCTATTCAGATAATCGTGCTTGGTTCTCTAGGTACTCAAACACAGGGATGGGTCTGAAAAGAACAAAACCTTCCCAGCACTTGTTTTAATGAGTAGGCTTTCTTGCATTTGATCATTTGTTTTCTCAGAGGAAAATGTTAAGAAGGCTTGTGAGTAGCCAGAGGCAATTCACTACCCAATATAACACAGAGGGGAGAGCGAACTGCTGATGCTCCATGTCACACACAGTCCCCTTCCCCCTCCCTCCCCGTCCTCAGCTACTGCTGCAACTGAAGCCAAGCCACTGGATGTACAACCTGGAATCATACGATCAAAATAATTGCGAAACAATAACTTCTGTAGCTAAGCAAAGCAAGGCAGCTTGCAGAGACTGTCAATCTCCACACTTACAAGCCGCAATCTATTTTCACCACTGTAGGCTGCCAGGTTAATTAAATGGGACTCCTCGTGGTGTCAGGAAGGAAGTCAAGCAGCAAGTGTTTGTAGAAACAGGCTTTAAAGTGAACAGCATATGAGAAAGGGAAGAAATTTCCTGGGAACACATGCTTTTGTACATTTGTTGGGAGATGTAATATGCCTTGGCTGCTGCAGAGGGTCCCTTCCTAAGTGGTATCCTAGTTAGCCCTGGTGCAGTAATGCCTCTGTTCCTCACTTCTAGGGATGTTGGGATGAATTCTCAGCTCAAAGTATTTTGTCATCAATGCTACTCCCTGACAAGAAGCCAGGTCCAGAGAGCTATTGAACACCTCCAGCTTCTATGTTTTTCAGGATAAGCCCTGAAAGTCTTCACATTTTTCTTTTTTTCCTCTCTCTTCTTTTTTTTCAGCCAGTGAGATAATGTTCCTGTGCTTCCTTCTCTTTAAAACCCATAAAACTCACTCTCCCTTTAATGTAGAAACAGCAGCATCCTTCTTCTTTGAAAAATGCATGATTACCACAGTTAAGGCAGTCCTATAACATCTGACTGCTTTATTTTTCACATTATGGTGAGAATGCTGCAGGAGTTTCCTAGACTTGATAGCAGGACTAGAAAAATGACCATTTCCAGGAGTTCCCATCTCCTTATTCAGTATCTCCTCACCTTGACTCCTTTAGGAACTCAGAGCACTGAAATCTCAAAGTCACGCCAGTAGYTGTCTATTATTATTAATCACATCAATTTTGTTAACTGCGAGGTTCAGTGTAACTGTTAATACTTATCCTGCTTGTGTCATCCATTGATGATATTCTCTCCAAATTAAGGTGCATCCATCCTGCCTTAACTGTTTTTCACACCGGGCTCCTATGGTTAGAAAAAGGAAACGAATACAAGGTTATATAGGATACATTTCAATTCACATCACCTGTTTTGTATATTTAACCCACAGAGCTATGTAAAAGGGCTGTGGATTATCTGTGGCATCACTAAAGTTGCTTCATAAGTTCAGAATGGTGATAGAGAAAAGRACCAGTTAGATTATCAGACCAGACATTAAGCAGCAGGAATGTCTGTGGAGGTGGAAGACAAATCTTCTGGCTGAATCAAGCAGATCAAGTGTGAATGGGSCTAAACCACTTCTGTTCTTCTTTAATCCAGAATAATTCTGGTGGATTTACTGTTGCCTGGAAAGACAGCTTTGCACTAACGTAACTTAATAAATCATGATTCCCACAACATCCTTTAATAGTCACTTGTCCATTCAGTAAAAAAAATTCTGAGGGCACGTCTTACAGAGCCATCTTGACTCTTAGCATGTTTTAGGTAGATTCCTTATATCCTCCCATAGATTCCACCTCTGACTTCCCTAGAACAATCTCTTTTCTATATTCTTATTATTTAGACTATTTGTCTGGGTATGAATATCCACTCTTTTCATTTATGTGCAGAACCACTTTTTATTCCTAAACAGACTGTAAACAAATTCAATCCTTTCTTCTCATATGGAAAAATAAAGAATTTAATGGAAAAAGATGGATTCTCTATAAGTTTCTCAGAAGTCTTACTCAATTTAAAAGACCTAATTCTCTGTCGTGTTTTATGTGAGTTCAGACTTATTCCTGTGAAACCCTTTGGCATAATTCCTGTTCACCCATTTTACACTTTCCAGAAGAGCTGTAAGACTGCATATGTGCAAGAAAGAAAACCTTGGCTGTTTTTAATGCTTCATTCCTTTCAAAGTAAGTATAGAGCTCAGCAAAAATTACTATCAGACCCCAAGTATCAATGACCATTCTTTATGCTAATCTTTCCATTTCCTGCTATTACCAGTTCCAGGGTCAACAGCTAAAAAAAAATAATACTGAACTATTATAAAATCATCTGTCATTTTATTTTCTCCCCCCAGTCTCTTAAAGAGTGTCTGCAATGAATTACCTCCGTGTCTGAAATGAATTACTACTCCATCCCACACAAACACACCATCATTACCTGCCCCAAGCAAGGTCTGGAACTATATTGCTCTTGTATGTTAAACAATAGTCAAGCAATGGTGAGATGCAATTGATTATGTGAAACGTTAGAAAGCTTTAGTAAATCAGCTTCTCTGAAGTCATCTGGGCTTTAGGTGTAGCTGGTTTTAGTTTAAAAGGTTATTACACTTTCTGCTTTCTCCTTCTCTCTCTCTTTCTTTCTTTCCTGCTCTTTCTCTCTTTTCTTCTCTGCTCTTTTACATTTTTCTTTCATTTTCTTTGGCTTGTTCTTTTATTCTCTTTTAATTTCTTGTTTCCTTTTACTGCCTGCCTTCCTTCCTTCCTTCCTTCCTTCCTTCCTTCCTTCCTTCCTTCCTTCCTTCCTTCCTTCCTCTGTCTCTTCTCTCCCCTCCATAGTTCCCTTCTTTTCTTCTCTTTGAAAATTATCTCGATTTTGACACTGCAGAAAGGAAATTGTCCAAATCTTTGAGAACCACGCCCTGTCATTCCCAAGACTCTACTGCCTCACCAAATCCCAACTCACACTATAGACAGAGATAAACTTTTTGTCTTGAAGCCAAATTGGTGCCTTGCTCCAATCTCTTTTACTGGAAACAGCTGCTTCATTCTTCAGATTCTTAGAAGTGTTCATCTCATTTTCAGTCTCAAATTATTCACACCATTTTATACTACCTCAGTTCCTTTTCTCTCTTGCCAGTGTTTGCCTGCCTGAAATATTGCAGATTGCATATTGCTTGTCTGCATTTGTTTTCCTATATTAGGCAAGACAAGTCAGCTTAACAGGCAGTTCTCCTCCTTCGGTTTTTGTTTGTTTGTTTGTTTGTTTAGGAATGCCCTATTGTAATTTAMTTTTATTTCTTCAGGAGCAAATTTTCCTAAATCGGAAGAAACCGCCTATCGCTGTTTGCCATTCAGGTACCACCACACTAATGAAACCGTAATCTAGAGGTAGTGCTCCCCACTGCATTGCAATTAAAATCCCCCTAAACCACTAATTGCAGTTAGAATACCACTTTCCTATAACAACAGGCAGCCTATTAAGTGTTAAAACACGGTTTGGAAGGAAGACAAACCGGCACATCTCTTCAGTTTTTAGCACAAAGCTGACTGAAGTTCATGTTCAGGTTTATGTCCCCTTTCAAACCAAACTTCAATCCAACCAGATTCCCAGCATCGTTATACAAACCATAAACAACATCCCTACATTTCCATTTTTTAATCAAAACCCGTGTATACTGATGTCAGTGCAATGAGATTCCACAGACATAGTGTCTGTACCCTTTATAAAGATCACAGTGTAAATGGAGTTACTGTGAGATTTACTTTTAATGCTGTGGTGCCAAGGCACTTGTTTCTCTCTGTTTTGACTCTTGGTTTCATTTTTTTGCTCAGGTGTTGCTTCTATTTAAAGCTATTGAGTTAGTTTGAGGAAAAAATATGCTGGAGCACAGTATAAATCTAGGAGAAAACAATCTCCCCTAGAGCTGCTGCATGAATCACATAAATCATGCCAAGAAGAGGTGAAGGCTGAATTGTGCTGGTGTTACTCCCACTCTGGTATCAGGCAAGAAATGCATGGAAATGAAAGGCGATCATGTGGYGAGGCCACAGCTCGTGCTGCAGCACCTTCCTGGATGGCACAAATGAGAAAGTGTGTTGGTTTTGCATGGCCTGGTTTTTTGGTAGTGGGGGGGGGCACAGAGGTGGCTTCTGTGAGAAGCTGTTGGAAGCTTCCACCATGTCCAGCAGAGCAAATCCCTGATGGCTCTGATGATGGACATGCCATTGGCCAAGGCTGGGCCAATTAGAGATGATGGTAACGCCTCTGTGATAACAGATTGAAGAAGAAATCATAACCAAGTTTGTGGCGTAGTTGTAATTTTCCAGCCAAAGAAGAGTAGGAGTGAGAACATGTGAGAGGCACAGCAATGGAGGCACCAAGGTCAGTGCAGAAGGAGGGGGAGGAGGTGCTCCAGGTGCCGGAGCCGAGATGTCCCTGCAGCCTGTAGTGAGGAGCATGGTGAGGCAGATTGTCCCCCTGCAGCCCATGGGGGTTCATGGGGGATGCASAGATCCACTCGCAGCCCGTGGGGAGGTGCCCATGCCAGAGCGGGTGGATATCAGGACACTGTGGTCCGGGGGTAGTCCCATGGAGAGAGAGAGGCCTTGCTTCCAGGCTGGAGCAGCCTGTCCTTGGAGGACTGCACCCCGTGGCAGAGTGACCCACGCCGCACCAGTTTTGGGAGAACTGTCTGCCCGTGGGATGGACTCATGCTGCAGCAGTTCTGGGAGTGCTGCTGCTCGTGGGASTGGACCCACGCTGGAGGAGTTCATGGAGAACTGTCTCCCRTGGGAGGGACCCCACGGTGCAGCAGGGAAACGACTCCTTCCCCTGAGCAGCGGAAAGAAGATCTTGGGTGATGAACTGACCAAAACCCCCACCCCGTCTCCCTGCACCATCAGCGGGGAAGGAGGGAGGGGCTGAGGGGAGGAAAGGGTGTTTGTAAGGGCTTGTTTTACTTCTCATTCTCCTACTCTGACCTTGTTAGTAATAAATTCACTTTCTATCATTAAGTAGAGCCTGTTTTGCCCTTGAAGTGTTTTCTTCCAGTCCTTATCTCAACTCATGAAGCCTTTGTTAAATTTTCTCTCCTCTGTCCCGTTGCAGAGCAGAGGAGAGTGAATGAGTGGGCTTTTCGTGGGTGCCTGGCATTTGGCCAGTGTCAAACCACAACAGAAAGTCAGGGGAGCTGCTGCATTGTATCACTATAATGGGGATCAGGATCCAAAGCAGCAGCACTGTATCTAGTATTGGGAAATAACAGATACACACAAAGGAATAATCAGGCAGTGCTTTGCCCCACAGATCTCTTACTGGTTTTTGTGCATATTAGGAWCAAAGGGCAGAACCTTCTTTTCAAGTGTAGTGCTGGGAAATGCGTTGGGTGAGAGATTCGGGTCTGATATGTACTGTGATCTCTAAGACAGATTTCAAAAGCCTGTATGATGAGCACTGCAGGCATGGAGAATAAAAAGATTGGTAGTGTGGTCCCAAACATTCTAGTCGCATGTCTAGTGCAGATCAAAAAATTGCTTGCAGAGTTGTTGTTTGTGTCATCTGTTACTTGAGCAGCTGAAAAGCAAACAGGTGGAGATCCTGCCTCAAACACAGATCCRTAATTATTTTGAATGCTTAAAAATTTTTCTTGGGGTTTGTCCTCAACCCACACCTGCAAGGAAAAGAAGTCATGGAATCATAGACTAACAGAATGATTTGGGTTGGAAGGGATCTTAAAGATCAACCAGTTTTAACGCCCCTGCCATGGACAGGGACAYCTTCCACTAGAGCACGTTGCTCAGAGCCAGAGCCCCATCCAACCTGGCCTTGAACACTTCCAGTGATTGGGCTTCCAGAGCTTCTCTGGACAACCTATGGTGCCAGTGGCTCATCACCCTAACAGTAAAGAATTTCTTCCTAAACTCTAATCTGAACTTCCCCTCTATCAGTTTAAAGTCATTCCCCCTCGTCCTATCACTAGTAGTCACCATCTCCATATCTAAAACATACTGTCTGGTGAGATCAGGGGACTTGCCAAGCTTTTGATCAGAAAAGGGTGAAAATTTACTGCCTTGGGGGCATTTCTTGAAGAAGAAATACAAAGAACCTCTGAAACATCCTAAGACAGCCAGCTATCCAGCATCCATCCACTCATCTATGCTATGCAAAAAAGGAAATGGCACCAGCAGTGTTGAAAACACAAAATGTTCCTATTAAAAGGGAGAAGATCATTGCTGAGTTTAACTGCTTTGCTGTGTGCATAAAGGAGCTGAGAGCTGGTAGAGAATGGGACAAGACTGGTTGGGTTGGGCATGGTAGGAATGATGTACAGATCTTTTCCATCATTAGTCAGGAACAATAATTATGCTTTAAGAACAAAAGCCTGAGACAAATGTTAAGCAGTGCAGGAGTTTTGTAGAGGTTTATCATATTGAGTATCTTCACTGGCATATTTCTAAGCCAGGGGAAAGCCTTTTATACAGCTGTGGCTGAGCCCTCACTTTATAACTGAACTTTAGATTTCATCAGTGATTTATCAGTGATAAATCGAGTGTCTCACAAGAAGTTCTGTTAAACCACTGAGCACTAGGAATTGCATCAGATCAGCAAACACGAACAAGAAGCAGAGTCTGTCCACAGAGCGGTGAATTGCTTGGCAAGGGCTCAATGGCTTGGGGTGATTCCAGTGTTTTTAACAGCAGAAGAGCAGTGATGCTCCTGGCTTCCAGTCTGCATATCCCGTGTATGCTCAGCACCTTACCCTTTCTGATCAGCCCCAAACACTGCTTCAGTGCCCTTCACCCAGCTACAAAACCTGCCTTCATTATTTACTGTTCGCAACAGAAAAACAATTCTCTGTAAAATAGCCAGTGGGGAGTGGGAATTTTTATGGCTGACTGCAGAATTTTTTTTATGCTCTTTATCATCCCTATTTATTGTCACCTCTTCACACCACTCCAGAGCCTGTCTGTTTGTCTCTCTGTTTGCTTTAGGTATATTAATTGTGCGCCGAATAAATGTGCATTTACCAAGGGGTGAGTCACAAACCATCTTCCTTGGCTGGCRTTTGTGGTGATCTGGCCCCTATCCAAAACATCCGTCCTGGCCCATTTACAGCATTGTGTGGCCAGCATTCAGATGCTCTGCAGGGCCCTTAATGCTGTTGGCCATGGCTCTCAGCAGCTCTCATCTCAATAATGCAGCCAAGCAGTGAGTCAAGAGGCCACTGACACGGTCTGTGCCTATCATGAGGTTTTTTGGAGGACGTGGGCACACAGTCAAACCTCACTGAATTGGTGTGCTTTGATGAGTTACGGCTGTGCAGCTGGGCCAGCATGTTCTGAGCTCCCTTTCTGCAAAAGAGAAGAATTCAGCATGAGGAAAGAATAGCAAAGCAATATTTTCCATCTCACAATTAGGAACATGCCTCAGGACAGGAGCAGATTTACCAGGGATGCAGATATCACAAGTGCATTTCTGTGCTTCTAAGCATCAGCCAGTGTGTAATGCACTTCTGCATTGTACAACATTGTCCCCTCCAGACAAATGGGACCTGCACCCACTCTTTTGAGGTACAGAGGCACAGCTGGTGGCATGCTATTAGGCTTCCATAATTCAGCTGCATTTGTCCGTGTGTCCTTTCCTCAAGAGAGAGAGAGCTACAGTCACTGCAGATTCGTTCCCCAAAGCAGTAATTTTTTCTTCATGTCACTAGGGCTGCTGTCTCTCAAAGGGACTCTAGTCCTCATTCCCTCATGCAAACTTCTGGCAGATGCTCAGGAGGGGAACACAATGGTTCAGCAAGTCTTTGAGAAGGACAAAGGAGGGTTTGTATTTAGGAACAGCAAAATTTGGGGAAAAAAGGAGTATCTCAKAAAAAGTGATTGGAAAGCTTCTTTCAAGCTCAGCAAATCACTCTCACTGGAGCAAAGGGCTGCAGTTGCTCCAGTGGCAGTTCCACAGATACTGAGTTTGGGGCATCCTTGCTAAGTCTACTTAAGGACACCGTAAGGCAGTGGTACTTCCAATTGTTTTGTACAACAGCAATACCCTCAGAGTTGTCTGCTGTTTCTGACTTAATCAATAAAGGCCATTAGAAGCTCACTTTTCTGCTAATACTACTCTGAGTACATCTTGTTGGGAGGGTTTTTTTATGACATTAAACGACACAGTGCATTGATTTCTCATGAGAGATACAGCTTAGGGTTTTTGTCATCCCATCACAAAACACAATTTCCTTGCTACATTTCTAACTGCTGGAACTTAATATTGACAGTCAATGAAATACTGTGTTTTAATATGTTTTAATTTTTTTTTAAAGAGAAGTGAAAGCAAATGTCTTAAAAATATAGATATAGATATAGATAATAATATAGATAATAATATAGATATAGATGATATAGATGATAGATGATATAGATTAGATATAGATATAGATATAGATATAGATATAGATATAGATATATTAGATATAGATGGATTGATATAGATATAGATACAGCTGGTATGAGAATGTCTAGTCACCTTAATTATATATGTATGTATGTATATATATACAGATATATTTGTATAGCAAATACCACCATTGTTCAATTATTGTTATTTAAACAAAGTGGGTCCTAAACATTCTCCTGAAAGCATCCAACAGAAATTTCTGGAGTGAAATTGTCTGACTGACTATATATTGCATACAGTCAAGCATGGTACTTTTAAAACCTTTGTCCTTCCACAGCAACTTGGACAGCATTTCTGAGACAATACATGCAGACCTCAGGACTTGAACAAATTTTGCCAATGAGGCTCTGGGATCTGGAGTTGAGTTGGCAGGTTCTTAACATCTGTTTTCCTATTGTAGGGTTGACAAAGTAGTCCACAAACAAATGCAATCTCCTTAGGCCATCTCAAACTGAGTTTAGTTCAAAATCATGGGATGACAAAGTGGTTAATGKTGGAAGGGACCTCTGCAGATCATCTGGTCCCAGCCCTCTGCTCAAGCTGGATCACCTAGAGGCAGTTGCCTGGGACTGTGACCAGATGACTTTTGAATATCTCCAAAGATGAAGATTCCATAAACTGTCTGGGCAACATGTGCCAGCACTTGGTCAACCTCCCAGTAAAAAAAAGGTTTCTTTCTTAACAGTTTCCACAGCCTATTGTCAGTCTTCTGAGCCCTGCAGCTCCTCAAGCACTTAAAAACAGCAACAGAGTTGAATTTGAATGCCAGAAAAGACCATAAAAAAAGCAKTATGTTAAAAATCCTCAGGTCACTTAGAGAAGGATTCATCTCAGGCAGTTTTAGTCAGGCAGAACAAAGCCATTAGTTCCAAGCTGGTCCTCTAGGCAGTCCTGCTATTCAGCAGAAAGAGATCGGTATCTCTAGAGGGTAATGAATGCCACCAAAACAAGCGCCTCAGGGAACAACTCACACTTCAGAGGTGCTACAGGATTTCTATTCTCATCATTACAGAAAGTGCCCTGCTACTGAAACAAGACTGTTGAAATCAAATGCATTGGATGCCTCTCCTGGCACCTAGGTGCTCATTCTCTGACTGCTGTTGGGAACCGCACTGGTCACAGAAAGGGAAGATTCTAATTCAAGTTTAGGGACTAGAGGGCTGAGCATTTTCTGCTTGCTTCTTTAGAAGGAAACTGGGATCTCTGGATGAAGGGGCAGTCAACTTTATAGTTTGCTAAAATGGAAAATAATGTTATAACAGTGTTGGATTACAAAGAAACCATATGTGTGATATGTACACGACGGAGCAGATGCAAACATGCTTTTTCTCTCTGCTAGTCTTGTCCAGACTACTTTGAACTTCATGCAACAGTGGATAAAGAGAGAGTTGATTGTATTTAACTTGGATTTCAAATAAAGGTCTTTAGCAGAAGAGATTAAGGAAAAGAKGTATGATTGGACTATATTTAATACACCCTTTACTGACTTGAAAAAGCAGCGAAGAGGGAAGGGGAAATACTGGCACATGACATAAAAGCAGTGACAAGGCCAGAACAGACTAAGGAGGAAATACAAAGGCACCTTCCAAAGCAAAGGAACAACTGAACTATTGTCTGGGAAAACACGGATCAGAGAAATCAGAGGCGAGAATACACAGGTTGGCAGGTCCAGCACATTGATAGATTCTGGAGAGGTTTAGGGGAGAATTGGTTGTTCTGTTTGAACAACAGTTCAGGGAAATCATGCACTCAATGCAGAACCATGTTTATGAAAATATACACATTACTAGAATATTAAAACTGGATTTTAAGAATAATATCACAAATGGCCTGATGTCACATGGCTATGTGTCCTGGTTTGAAGGACAGGTGTCTGTCAAGGAAGGTGGGAAACCTCCCTTGAGCACAGGAATGACCCCCTCCCTCCTTCAAATTACTGTACCTTTGAAATTACGGGGCTCTCAGGCAAAGATGTGGTAAAAAGAATAACAGTTCTTTACTAGGGTTATATAAATTATACATATATATATATATATATATATAAAAAACAAGACGGTTAAACGGCAAC